>MJUU01067928.1:111823-122497 GCA_002080025.1 Modiolus philippinarum | reverse complement strand
AGCAAGGGTACGTTACCAAAAACTTAAAGTCATCACTACAGAAGTTTTACGGTCGACATCACGATCTTGTGGATCGCTATGGGATATCTGTTTCCCAGATGACAACAGATCTTTCCCTCTGCAACTGAACTTTGTTTTCCTCTATCGGATTTGACTTTACTACCGAATTTGACATATTCAACACGGCGGGTGTCTTATAAGAAGCAGGAGATGCTTACTCTACCGGTACACCTGATCTCACCCATGGTTTTTATTAGGTCCGTGTTGTTCATCTGTAAGTGTGTCTTCATTTTTCTTTTTTGTCCCGTACTTAAGTGGTGTCCTTGTTTCTTAGTGTGTCCGATGTTGCCATTGTCCATGGATTGTTCGTTCTTTTGATTGACGGTTCGGTTCTCACTTACTTTCATGTCAGACGAGTCTGACTATTGGGCTGACACCTACAATGGCCGACAAACACAATCATAAGCCGCAATGGAACTGCACAAGAAAAAGACCACAATAAAACACAAAACACAAACGTAAACAATGATAGGAACTCGGGACAGTCGGACTTGGTACCGGCACTGGCAAACGCTAGCGGTAGGGTTTAACCGGTATATGGGTACAAAAATCCCCCTTTCTCTTTCCCGTTGCCCTATAGCATAATAAACATACGAGGAAAACTCAATATAGGTAGACTATTTACTCTATGACCACAATTTGTAAATGTAAAAGGGATAAAACGTAATTTTAACAGATTGGTTAAGATGTGCTCACCGCTGAACTACCGGCTAGCACAAAGAGCCTAGTCTGCTGGTAAAGCACTGTCCCACTACGAAAAAAATCAACTCAAAACTCCCAGACGGGTTTGATAAAGAATCATCATACATTCCAGTAGACATCGACTGGAACAATGAGAGGCCAGTATGCGAGGAAAGCTATCAGGTCATAGGATCCCAAAGCCAATTTAACGGACACATTCAGAATATTCTGTCCATATTCCCTATTGCGTAAAGAATGTAAGTTACATCCCAGTTTTTCTGAATATTTAATCTAATCAATTTCTGACATTTTAACAACATTTCCGTAAAATCGGAAGAAAAATCAACTCAAAACTCCCAGACGGGTTTGCTAAAGAATCATCATGCAATCCAGTAGACGTCGGCAATAACAGTGAGAGGCCAGTATGCGTGTAAAACCATAAGGTCATTGGATCCCAAAGCCAATTTAACGGACACATTCAGAATATTCTGTCCTTATCCCCTATTGAGTAAAGAATGTAAGTTACGTCCCAGTTTTTCTGAATATTTAATCTAATCAGTTTGTGGCATTGACAACACTTCCGTAAAGTCAAGGATGAGAAACGCCCTTACTAATAACTTTTTTCCGGTGACATTATATTTTGATGTCAAATGTTCATATCTTCTATGAAACTTTTCAATTGTATTTAACAATTGATGAAATCTGTAACCTTGTTGCAAAAGTTTGGAAGTATTTACTGTATTAAATCATGGACATGGCTTATCATATAGGAGAGTAGTATGGATTATAGAAAATCAAATATTTTCACATTGTCGCAGTTGTTGATTTCAGTTGAAGATAAATATTTTAAAAACGTGAATAAGCCTTTTAAGTTTTTGAAACTCCACGTCTGATTCACTGCATTTGTTGAGAATACTTATCACTGTCTATCTTTGTTTTATTGTGGCAGACCCAACGATGTATCTCTATTTGTATTGGTATTTATATTACTGAGGTACCCAGTAAATGCAAGACAGGTTATTCTCTCCACTAAAAATGATACAAAAGAAGACAATACTGATGACTCTGTGGTATGTCCTTCCTTGGTGTTGTGGAGAGTTTGTATGGAGGGATCTTCAAATATGTTTCTAGTACTTGAAACCCCGTACACTAGCTATGATCAATGACCTTATTGACCTGATAAAGTAAAAAAAAATAATAAAAAAAAATGAAAAAAAAAACAAAACAAAAAAAACAAAAAACAAAAAACAAAAAACAAAAAAAAAAACAACAAAAAAAAAAACAAAAAAAACACTGCTTCCTTTTTATTCCACTCCCACTGTTTGGTATATTCCTCAACTGTGGTTCACGATATTTTTTTACCTTTGCCGAATAATTATCATTTTCTACGCTGTTGAGGTCCTCAGTAATTACGTAATGTAAATGTCACTATTGATAATCATATGTATCATATAAGGGGCATATCTATATTAATGAAAGGATATGAGTAAATGAACATGAGACAAAATCTCAACAAATACGTGGTAAAAACAAGCAATAGAAGAACTCTTATTGTTGTTCTTCATCACAAAGTCACTGTGAAACCTTCAACAATAAGCTTTGTTCGTACCCAATAGTAAGTTCAAGACAGTCCCTAGCACCGGTTTGAGCGGAATTAATTGATAATTGTCGAACAATGTCAGATCCATACTGTTCGTTTTCCGTGTACTCTGGGTCGTTTTTAGCATTTGACGTTGCTCTAAATTCGTATTTAACACGTGTATCATATACCTATTCCTGAATATACAATTTCGCAATATATAAAATGCATCTCAGATTTTGTACCATGAGTTATGCAATTAATAAATTGATTTGAACCTCAATGTAAGGTCATGCTAACTATATTCTAGTGGAGGCTTGACGACATGGAAAATCTTTACTCTCGGATCATTGAAAATTAGTCTCTTGAACTGTTATATACAAATATAGAATAATTATAAATTAATCGCTTCAGAAATTGAAGATTGTTTTCATTCAGTAATACTTTTAAACTATTCCTTTACAAAATAGCCTCTGTCGGACATTTATTGGTCATTCATCTATGTAAGATTACCTGTAGAACTGTCTGGTTCTGGTGTTGTTTCGACATTTTCACAGATGCCAATAGCTGATTGTGTAATTGTACTGTCTGGAATAACAAAAAGGTCTTGTTAAATTTGTATTTTTAGTGACTGACCATTCAAGCATTGTTTAAAACCAGGCCAGGAATTTGCCTGTAGTGTCTTTCTAACTTTATATTCTGATATCAATAGCTCTAGTACAATCACGGAAAATAATTGCACTAGACGTCTAGTCAACTTGGAAACATTTTCTTAATATACTCATTATTTCAGGAAAAAATGAGTTATTATCGGAAAAAAACATCTTCAATTTTTCTATGGCCGGAGATGTCCTTGGTAATGAATTTGGCCTCCTATTTCGATATTTTTGATAATGAGTACTTCTTTTTTAACTACTTTTGGATTGTGGCTTTCTATATTGTTTGATTTCATGCTGCTGGTTAGAGGTTACTTTATTTTATTCCTATAGTCAGATTTAGAGATTTAGTGTCTTTTATCTTATGATCTTTTACAAGTCCCTGAAGAAGTAATTCAGTTTCATAGGAATACATGTATAAAAACAAATCTGCAAGAAGAGGAACACAATTTGTGTGCATTGGTATACCAAATTCCTGTTGATAAATAGCAACTCAAAACTTGTCAAATATGTTACCAATCAAGCATACTCCATACCTTAATTTCATAGCAGCATACTTTTTATTTTAAAATGATTTCAAAATAAATGTTGATAATCTAATTCAATTTTTCTTTTGAATCGGCTTTTTGAATGATATCTTTGATTCATGAATTTTGTTCATCATCCGAAAGTGTGGTATAGAGTGTCGAAATCAAATATTTTTAGAGAATGTATTTGAGAAAATGAACGGGATTAACAATTAACAAAGGTGTTAAATTGAAATGTGAAAATTATAAATAGCAAAACGTTGTTGTCTGTGCATTTTATGCATACCGATTTCTTTTACATTTAAAGGAGGCATGTGTTCTCACTTTTCTATTTACAAATACATGTTCAAGTGTATTTTTTTCAACATTTGATTTGCCATTATTTTGAGAAAAGTAAGAAAACGGAATGAAACTTTTAGGAAATAAATACCATGTCTTTTCATATATCACTTGAGAAGAAATGGCAAAAAGACCGGGTCTGTAAATGATTATGCCTAGATATGCTTGATATTTGCAAAACTGTGGTAGAATAAGAACACACATGGGATATACATCGGTGAAAATGGACGTTGAAAGGTACAAGCGGTAAACACAACTCCCTTAGATAAAGAAAGTAAATAAATGAACATGTAATATCAAATTACTGCACTAGGAAGGATTCTTAATATCAGTACCTAAACTTTTGTGTATCAATAACGCATCAACTTAGCGAAATTGAATGGCATAAGAAATGTAAACACCTTGCACAAAAGATGTCCACTGAATTCATTTCATTAAGATTGGCGCTCAACAATTCCATGAGGCCCACCACCACCCTTAAAACACCATGTATAATTTATGATATAACGAAACAAATATTCATTATATATCATATAGATATTGAAGTAAGCATGTATGTGCAAAAAGGTCAAATCTACTGAGAAAAAACGGCGGATGTCTTATGAGAAGCAGGAGATGCTCACTCTACCGTTGAATCTAATCTGACATCTAACCATGTTTTTTTGTCCGTGTTTCCATCTTTGTGTGTATGTATATCTTCATTGTCCTTGGATTATTCGTTTGGAAAACAACGGCAGTAGAATACCGAAGGAACAAAGCACAAGATTACTAAAATCAATGTCCAGAGACAAGGCAAAAGCAAGAACACCAAAAGACGGAAGACCAAAGACACCACATGCCCACAAAATTGACGGTTCGGCTCACACTTACACTACTCTACTGAGAAAAAAACGGCTATTTGACAGCAAGCACATTTTCCATTCAACTGATTGCTATTTTTATTAGTTGAAAGGCTGCTGTATATACATTGACCTACTTTTCTATAGATTTTCAAGAAACAATTTTTATTTTTGTTCTTTAAAGTAACCATGTCATGTTTTCAAATATTACGAAGTATTATTTAAAGTAACCATGTCATGTTTTTAAATATTACGAAGTATTATTTAAAGTAACTATGTCATGTTTTTAAATAATACGTAGTATTATTAAAAGTAACCATGTCATGTTTTTAAATATTCCGAAGTTTTATTAAAAGTAACCATGTCATGTTTTTAAATATTACGAAGTATTAACTTCTTTGCTTTAGAACAACTGATTTTAGGGTGTCATTATTACTAAAAAATATTCCAATTTATTCAATAATATTTTTAAAAATGTGAAAACCAAATTTTTCACTAAGACTTAATACTCATAAACTATGATGTGATTTTGTAAATTAAAAAAAATTATGTAAAAGTACCCACCAAGTTTGGGCACTAGTTCTGGAGCAAGTGAGCAAAGACTGGAAAAAGTTCCAACTGTATTTACGTAGTATGAATCTGGGTCCGAAGCGATCGTATTCAGCTCAGATGTCGTTACGGAACCGATTCCAATGGCGTATACCTCAATGCCAGCACTGTGCAAGACTGCAGCTTGGGTTGCTGTTTGTGATGGGTAATTTGATATTCCATCTGTTAATACAACCACAGCTTTTGGAACACCATTTCTTGAACCATGAGCAGTTGAAAAAGAAGTTTGATAGCAATAAGAAAGAGCTGCGTGTGTAAATGTCCCACCCCCTGTGGTTCTGGACTTTACATCGATTATCGCATCAAGTAAATCTGATTTTGTAGTGTAATCATCAAGATCGAATTCTTCTGTAACTGTACTTGAAAAAGTTACAACTGATATTTGTATCTCTCCTGTAGAATTACCAATATTCAGCCATGTTGTTATGTTGTAAATAAAGTCAACAGCCTCGTTAAAATGTTCATTGGATACACTGCCTGATCTGTCTATCAGAAATACTACATCTAAAATGAAATTTATTTGATGGTGTTGGTCAATAGGAGTTATTATTAAATATTTCAAGTCAAATTAAATTAAAAAATAAATAACATAAAAAATCAAAATTGGCCACATGTTAAAAGGAAAAATTGACAAAAAATAAAAAGAAATCAGAGGCAGCTTAAATCACAAGAAAAATAAAAAAAAACGAAATAATACTTTCTGTCGCAACGACAAAAAGCGGAATCATTTTCCTGTCTTTCTTGCTTGCAGATGATTAAGTTTTTTGTTCGGTCGCCCAATAGTTCATAGCTATGAGGTGAAAATCTTGGAAGTATTTCTTGTGCTCTTTAGCTGTCTTTCAGTTTTTTATCTTCTACATTTTGTTAATTTTGCCTCTTCACTTGTGGCCTATTTTTACCGTTTTTGTATTTTGCTTATGCATTTAAACTTTGGCCATTGTACAATTTATATACTTTTGGTACTTAGTTAACTGTAATTGGACATTGAATGTTTTATTGAAATGTCAACTTGTGTAATATCGACTGAAATGTATGCCGTTTAAGTAAAATATCATCGATTAATAATTGACTTTAGTTTGTTTGAAACTTGCATGATTTGAACATAAATAAGTGACATATCTATATTATTGAAAGGAAAATGATCAAAGGTACATACGATAAAATCTTCAAATACGTGTAAAAACAAGCAATGGAACAACTCATATTGTTGTTTGTCATCATGAAGTCATCATGAAACCTTTATCAATAAGTTTTGCTCGTACCCCATTATAAGTTAAAGACACCTCAAAACAACGGTTTTAGCAGAAATCATTGCTAATTGTCGGACTTCGCCAAATCCATGCTGTTTGTTTTCCATGTATTTGGGGAAGTATGCAATTTACTGGTAGTGTTCTTACAACCGCAAGGATCCGTTGCCCAACAGAAGAATCATAGAAGATCACGATTACAAACTGACTTTAGTTTGTTTGAAACTTGCAGGATTTGAACAAAAATTGTACAATTATGCCCTTAGTATCAGGTTAATACAATAACATATAGCTCTGAAAATTCGTTATTTACCGACATTTAAGCTTATAATCAATATGTATTTTTTGCACTTATTATATATTAATGTTAATTAACTCATTTCAATTCATCGTCAGAAAATATTGGAAACTTATCCTTTGGTGTCCGAAATATCATTACCCGTTTTTAGATTCTGATAACCTACATAAATTTATATTGGACTGGTCATTGACTTTCTGCAACATTTTTAATGAAAGGAAGATAACAGGAAACACCTACAATGGCCGAACATAACAATCACATGTCACAATCAAACAGGGAACCGCACAGGAAAAACAATAAAATGACAAAAGACAAACATAGATAACGATAGAACCTCGGGATAGTCGGACTTGGTACCGGCACTGGCAACAGCCAGCGGTAGGGTTAAACCGGTTTATGGGCACCCAAACCTCCCCTTTCTCTATCCCGTTTCCCTATAGTATAATAAACATACAAATAAAACCCAATATAGACTTTTTTATTCACAAATTCGTGGGTGTCGCCATTGCCGACTTCCGAATGAACTTGTTACCGGAAGGGTGTAACGTTCGTAACATCTCGGTGTTTGCCGATCGATCGGTATAAGGTTTAATGATACAGGTGTCATACTTCAACAGTTAATTACTCCAATAACACCTGTTGAGAAAGTCATCAAAACCTATCTGAGTGATAAAACAGTTATTATGACATCAAAGAAACCGCCTAATATATATGAATATATTACAAATGACTGTTAATTAAGCGGAGAAGTTCGATATTTTATAAGTTGATTAAGAAAACTGAACTTTGTTTTGAAGGAAAAGAAATCAAATTCACAAGTAATTTACAAAGTAGATTAATAAATTAATGATTTATATTTCACGAAAAAAATATTTGAAGTATTCTTGATAGATTTTCCGAAAGTTTGGAAAAATAACTTGGATATTAATGTTTTTTATAAAGGATACTAATGTGCATAGCATATACAAGCTCTTAAAAATTAAATGATAATAAAAAAACGGCAAATCGGCAAAACAATGACATCAAATATAAAATTGAACTGCATTTCTTTTTATTTGAATAATGCACGGTGATGTCATTCTGCTAGAATAAAACTAAAAAATAGTTAGTTGAAACAAAATAATTTCACACCTAATAACACGCAAATTGATGAAAAAAATAAAGATTGAAATACAAAATTAATTTTAGATTTGAGCTCACGAATAGCGTTCAACTTGTCGAAATTCATATAAATCAAATGATTTGTAATATATCGCAACTATTTATTCCTTTATTTTATAACTCGTGTTTCTTTAATATGTTTTGAGACGGGGTTCAAACTATATTTTAGGGATAAATTGGTTTATGCAATGAAAATATTGAGTATTTACCAAATTTTGAGTTACCTTCCTCCCACCAAGAAGATATAGCCATAATTTTTGTGCTAGAAAGGAGAAGTCCATCTGGAAAGTGGTTTTATGCCGAGATAGTACTTTGTTTTATATCTGAGAAAAAAATATGTGTACAGTAGAAATAAAATTTTTGTGAAATTTGATTTCAAAACACGTGGTAAATAAAATCCATCACCTTCATCTCTTTGTGAAAACAATCAAAGGGTCATGAAATTAATTAAACCGGTTTAAACAATTACATTGATCTGTATATTAAGGACGCGTGTCATGCCTCCGGGTGTAATAATCTACCTGGACAAAACTGTTTATTATCACCTGGATTAAAGCATGAATTCCTGAATTATGTAAAGTACTTCACGATTACCTTAATTTTCATGCATTTCATAATTTATTAGTTCATAAAAAAATAATTTTAACAGGAATATTCTTTCAGAGCGGATACCTGTTTAAAATAAAAATGTTTTTTTTTTATTAATTTAATCACGACAAATGACCATACGTTGCCACAGTAAAAACCGTCTAGGCTAGCTACACCCTCTTCATGGCGGACGACCATGCGGCACCTGGTGGTCAAGTTCGATAACTGTGTAATCACCAATTTCTGAAAGCGTCTATAGGTAGACCACTAACTCTAAGACCACAATCTTGAAAAGGAAAGATTAGACAAAACGTAATTTAGAAAGATGGGTCGAGGAGTGCTCGCCGCTAAACTGCCGGCTAGCTCAAGGAGCCTAGTCTGCTGGTAAAACACTGTCGCACTACGGAATGATAATCAAATTCAAAACNGAACAGTATTTAAAGTCTGATCATGTTTTACTACATTTCTATGTTGGGCTTTTTTGACAAAAAACGTTCTTGCTAAGGACCACTTTTGACACCAGTTTTGAAATCGAGACGTCATTTTGTAAATGGCGGCCATCCAACAATTTTCAACATCAGTTTTGAAGTCGCAACATCAATATCTATTTGGACAAAAAACAATCATTGAAATAGGACAAAGCTGAAATTTCTCGCCTGTTTTGGTGGCCATTTTGAAAATGGCAGTCAACAACTAATTTTTAACATTAGTTGTAAAGTTGCGACATCAATACCTATTTAGAAACCAAATTTCATTGAAATCAAGACAATATTGAATTTTCCCGTCTTTTTTAGCGGCCATTTGAAAATGGCGGTCAACGAACAATTCTTAACATCAGTTTTGAAGTCGCAACATCAATACCTATTTGGAAACCAAATTTTATTGAAATCGGACAATGTTGAACTTTCCCGCCTTTTTTGGTTGCCATTTTGAAAATGGCGGTCCACGAACAATTTTTAACATCAGTTTTGAAGATGCAACATCAAAACCTATTTGGAAACCAAATTTCATTAAAATCGGACAATGTTGAATTTTCCCGCCTTTTGTGGCGGCCATTTTAAAATGGCGGTCAACGAACAATTTTCAACACAGGTTTTGAAGTCGCAATATCAATATCTATTTGGAAACCAAATTTCATTGAAATTGGACAATGTTGAATTCTCCCGCCTTTTTTGGCGGCCATTTTGAAAATGGCGGTCAACCAACAATTTTTAACATAAGTTTTGAAGATGCAACATTAAAACCTATTCGAAAACCAAATTTCATTAAAATCGGACAATGTTGACTTTTCCCGCCTTTTGTGGCGGCCATTTTAAAATGGCGGTCAACGAACAATTGGCCCGAGAACACAATTAATTTCCCCTATCTGTTCATTATAACTAATTGGGAGATAAAAAAAATTGCACCTGCTCAATCTTCATGAAATTTGGCATGCTTACAGAATAATCTTAGCTTGATAAAATATAGGAAAACTGGAAAAATTCCCCATTTCGTTTTTAGCTCACTTGGCCAAAGGCCATGTGAGCTTTTGCCATCACTCGGCGTCCGTCGTCCGTCCGTCCGTCCGTCCGTTAATTTTTATTCAAAGATCTTCTCCTCTGAAACCACTGGGCCAATACTAACCAAAACTTGGCCTGAATCATCACCAGGGTATGCTCTTTCAAGTTTGTGATTTTTATGTCCGTAGACCAAACAACATGGCCGCTGTTACTAAAAATAGAACATAGGGGTAAATTGCTGTTTTTTGCAAATTACTCAAAAACCATTACAGATATCAAAATTCAGACGTGGGGGTAAAAATGATCAGCATTAGTTATTGCCCCTTTTCCGTAAAATTTTCAGTTTTTCGTTACTTCTGGTCTTATATATTGAAATTGAAAGAAGATAGAAGTAAAGTTTGTTTAACAAAAATGGTCAGCATAGTAAGATCTACATGTCATGCGATTTTGAAGAAAATCTGACTACCCACATAGGAGTTATTGCTGCTTTTTCTTTGAATTTTCACATTTTTTGAACGTTTTTACTTTTATTTCAAAAACTGTTTGAGATAAAGGTTAAATGTGAATTGCAAAAGTGTTGAGGTTTTC
>MJUU01067928.1:56647-111487 GCA_002080025.1 Modiolus philippinarum | reverse complement strand
TCATACCTCATTCAAGATGGCTGCCAGCGGGGAACATAGTTTAACATAGGGACCCTATGGGAAATGCATCCAAAGATCTTCTCCTCTGAAACTACCAAGCCAAATTGAACCAAACTTGGTCACAATAGTCCTTGGGTGGTCCCCTTTAAAGTTTGTGATTTTTACATCCTTACCTCATCCAAAATGGCCGCCGGTGTGGAACATAGTTTAACATAGGGACTCTATGGGAAATGCATACAAATGTCTTCTCCTCTGAACCTACTGAGCCAATTGGAACCAAACTTGGTTACAATTGTCTTTGAGTGATCCCTTCCAAATTTGTGATTTTTAGTTTGTACCTCATCCAAGAATGAAAATGTAACATCTGCTGAACTGATTTATAGTATGATGGTTGGTCTATAGGTGACAATTAATAAAACCAGTGACCAGGTGAGCGATTCAGGCTCATGTGAGACTCTAGTTTGTTGACACTTCCATAAACATATACACCATCATCGAAAAAGTCATAGGTCTTCCAAACAATGAAAATTTAACCTTTTTGACCCCAGCCAAATCACACCTTGTGGATGAATTTTTTTGCAACTTTTATTTTTTATTGTATTTCAATGTCTCCTCTTTCATTTAGACTCAAAAAATGCCCATTTTTCAAAAGCTGAGATATAGAAAAAAATTAAAAGAAATACAACTAAATTCGTGGACAACGATTCAGAAAGGGACGTAATTGTGTTCTCGGATCTATTAGTCACTTTATACATGATATATTATTAAAATAAAACATGATTTATATTTTGTACCTTATCTTTGATTAATCTGCCAAGTTTCATGGTAATCCGTCTTTTAATTGGCCGGAAATCTGCGATCAAACACAACTATCCATACTCTGGATTTTTCATGAATTTGTCAGCCTGAATTTACCATTTTCCTGATCTGACCCCTCTCACTAAAATGGCTGTAACTTTCTTGTTGTTTCATGTATCTTCAAGAAATAAACAACATCTGAAAGAGGAATAAATAATCTAAAATAATATTGAAAAACATTTAGTAAAACTGTGCTTATTTAGGTCTAAATTACAGGTTGATTTCAAAAAATTAAAATTTTTCAAAAGATGTAAATTTTCAACTTTTTAATTTCAAATAACTTTCAAACCGTCGACCAAAAAAATGTCTGAAATTAGCAGAAAATATCTTAAATATATTTCAAATCTGATTCTGTTGCACTTCGGTATATTTTTTCATACAATAATAGTGTAAATAACATTTACTTTCTATAACCTTTTTTCAAAATTTCAAAAATTCCAAAAATAATGGAGTTCAACTACAGATTTCAACAGCTTGTGAACTGTTTATTTTTTGAAATTGCAAGGACAATTTGAGGTTTTTTGTGAAGAAATATTCATAAATTAATGAAATTCACTGAAAAATTACACAAATAAACCCTTCCAAATGTTATTTGAAGAGCCCGCATACCCCGGGTACATTTTTCTGGGATTTTTCTTTTTTTTTCTTTTCTTTAATGTGTTTAAAATTTCTTAATTTTGAAAAACAATGCATAATATAATGGAAAAACAATTTAATTAACCAAAACAATACACAATTGAATAAGAATAAGGACCCAGACATTGTTTGTTTGATGTAAACAAAGGGACCCTGTTTGCACACATGGACACTGTCTCTTACTGTGAAATCAAAGAAGTCAATTTCCTATTGAGGAGTTGTTAATTACATGTAATTAACATCCCCTCCTCCCTTATAAAATATGTAACTGTCAATCAGTATTAAAAAAAGTATGAAATTCCAAAGTTTTGTGGACTGGACATCATTTTTAAGTCACGGTTTCTGAAAAAAAAGATGTTTACCAAAGGTTGCGTTCCGTTCAACAAAGGTGTAACTGGACTTCAGAAAAGAAAGATTCCACCAGCTGGCCAGTTCACCAAGAATCACACTAGATGGAAGGGTTCTCAAAAAACAATGACAGTTACTGCAGAGGATGAAGGTTCCAGTACCAGTACCATATATGCAAGTCCGGTGCTTCATGAACAAAGCTTACATGTAACACCAAGCATCCACAGAGATACTGATGAATGGAAGTCTAGGCTGCGTTCTGGTACTCCTGCTAATCTGAAGAGACAAGAAGAAGAAGAAGAATGTATTGTATTAAAGGGAATGAGATTTGTGGACAGTGAAGAAATGATGCACATGATGAATACAATAATGAAGCAACACAGAAAGACATCAATGACATGCGATGAACCTGAAATGGAGGCATGTACCCAGAAAAAGTGGGGAGTATGCTGGACATACCAGCTAAGGTGTGTAAACTGTTCCTTCCGGAGTAAGCAGTTCAAGTTGTACAAAGAAGTAATGAACAGTAAGCGTCGTCCTAACCCTGCAGCACCAAATGTAGCATTGGCAACTGTACTTCAGGACAGTCCCATTGGTAACACCAAGACACAGGAAAATATTGGCCAGAATAAATTGTCCACCGCCAAGTCGTACCAGCATGAACCGAATGTCAAATACAGTGGGAAAGATGACAGTTGACCTGAATGTCAAAGACATGGCGAACAAGGTGGAGATTGTAAAAGAAGTAAACAGGCAGAGAGGTGCTCCAATCAATGAGATAGATGTGACCGTCGATGGCAGATACAATAGCCAAACCATTTCCAGCAGGAAGAAACCAGGCCTTAATGCTTCACAGGCATTCTCCTTAGCCATCGAGACAGTGACCGACATGAAATACATCATATCAGCTGTCTCACAAAACCAACTATGCTGGAAGGGGGCTTGGTTAAGAGGACAAGGATTTGAAGTTAAATGTCCAGGAGGCCATGAAGAGTGCACTGCAAACCACTACAGGGCTGCACCACTGTCAGAGTATACTATGGGAAAAGAAATAGGAAATCAACTTGCCCTGCAAAATGTCTTGGTTAGATATGCTACAACAGATGGAGATGGAAGATCAGCTGCAAGAATAGGTGATGCTACAAGAGCTCTTCACCCATTGTGGAAAGTAAACAGACTGGCAGATCATGTACACCTTGGTCAGACACAATTTAGGGCCTCAATGCGAGCACAATACAGTGATGGCATGTTCTCGGGCAAAACAAAAGACGAGAAACAAGAACTGAAGGAAATATTTTGCCTGGATGTGAAATGCCGCAGTTCCATGGTTGTAGATAAACTTATGGAGAGATATAACAGAGATACCGAGAAGATATGCAAATGCTTACCTGAAGTCCTGGATGCAACGCTGAAATGCTATGATGGTGACTGCAGTCAATGTGGTCAGCACTCCATCGTCTGTGATTGCACTGATTCTTCAAACTGGTGGCTTCGTTCCAAATATCTGTCAGTCTATAATATTACTGCCCTGCGAATGGATCAAAAAGACATTGTATTGTTAAAAGAGATACTGAAGATGAAGTTGAGTGAAAATGCCATCACAAATATGAAGTTATACAACTCTACAAACAAAAATGAAGCAGTACACCGTGCCATCAGTGTTAACCTGCCAAAGAATGTAAACTTTTCAACGCCAACACCAGATGATCAACATTAATGCTTTTCGTGTTGTGGCACAAATGCGACACATCACCATCAACCAACTGAATAATGCGATGTTCAAGCATGTACGCAAGTCTGTATTTGTCTCCACCCTCTGGCTCCTGGGAATTTACAATTGATAACCCCATATTTGCCATTGGGTGTACAAGCCCCTATCCAAATAATGCACTCTCCGTTCAAGCCTGGGGCTGCTCGGCCATCCAGTTTTGCTCTATATTTGTTAATAAATTCCTCCATTTTTCTCTAGAGAACTTTTTCAAGGACTGGGAGTATGAATTTGCCCCTGAAAATTAAACTCGGCAGCCCTGTTTTCAAGAAACTGACAACTCTTATGTCAATTTATAAAATTTCCAAAAAGATTGAAATAATGGATAAAAAATGCCAAAGGTGGATAAAATTTGAATTAATTTCATATATTTGTCCTCACATTGAAGTTTACCTGAAGTTTCAAGACAATACATTGGAAAAAAGTCCACTTGCTACAACTTGACAACCCCCCCCCCATTAGGCCCGAGAACACAATTAATTTCCCCTATCTGTTCATTATAACTAATTGGGAGATAAAAAAAAATTGCACCTGCTCAATCTTCATCAAATTTGGCATGCTTACAGTATAATCTTAGCTTGATAAAATATAGGAAAACTGGAAAAATTCCCCATTTCGTTTTTTGTTGACACTTCCATAAACATATACACCATCATCGAAAAAGTCAGAGGTCTTCCAAAATGAAAATTTAACCTTTTTGACCCCAGCCAAATCACACCTTGTGGATGAATTTTTTAACAACTTTTATTTTTTATTGTATTTCAATGTCTCCTCTTTCATTTAGACTAAAAAAAATACCCATTTTTCAAAAGCTGAGGCATAGAAAAAAAATTAAAAGAAATACACTAAATTAGTGGGAACTAAATTCGTGGACAACGATTCAGAAAGTGACGTAATTGTGTTCTCGTATCAATTTTCAACACATGTTTTGAAATTGCAATATCAATATCTATTTGGAAACCAAATTTCATTGAAATCGGACAATGTTGAATTTTCCCGCCTTTTTGGCGGCTATTTTGAAAATCACCATGGCATAGCCATGCAGGTCAGCTGTAAAGTTATACAGGCATTGAAGCTTAGATGCAACATCAATATCAACTGACAAAGATGTTTGCATTGTGGGCATATAATCCATAACTAAATGAAACAATATAGTTATATACAATTATTATTAGATTGTGAAATAAGTATAGTTTATGAAAGTATTTTTGCAAAAAAATGTAAAAATTTGTACAAAAACACTTTTTTGCTCTTGATTATGTAACAAATAATTATTTCTAATAAAGTGATAGCAGGGAATTTCTCTAAAATTTAAAAGAGAAAAGTAAACCAAAGAAGATTTGAAAGCAGAATTTAAAGGGAAATAACCCATAACCATATGGCATTGATTTTTTTTTTTGGTGAAAAAAGTCAATAACTACAACACAGGCTGTTGGATTTTCTTCAAAATTTCAGAGTATGTAGATCTTGATATGCTGAACATTTTTCAAATTTACACTTCACCTCTATCTGTTACAGTTTTTGAAATAGAAAATAAAAAATGCATAAATTTTGAAAATTTTACGGAAAAAGGGCTATATCTCTAAGACGGTTTTTCCGATTTTCTTCAAAATTGCAGGGCAGATAGATCTCGTCATTCTGAACAATTCTACCCCCATGTCAGATTTTTGATATCTGGAACTGTTTTGAAGTTATTTGCCAAAAACAGCAATTTACCCCTATGTTCTATTTTTAGTAACAGCGGCCATGTTGTTTGGCCTATGTTCTATTTTTAGTAACAGCGGCCATGTTGTTTGGTCTACGGACATAAAAATCACAAACTTGAAAGTGCATACCCTAGTGATGATTCAGGGCAAGTTTGGTAAGTATTGGCCCAGTAGTTTCAGAGGAGAAGATTTTTGAATAAAAGTTAACGGACGGACGACGGACGCCGAGTGATAGCAAAAGCTCACATGGCCTTTGGCTAGGTGAGCTAAAAACAACAACAACAACAACAAAGAAAAATACATAATTAAAATACATAATTAAAAAAAATATATATATATATACTATTAACTTGAAGTTTTATTCTATTTCAGGTAATTGAATTTGCAGGAGCAAACGAAGCTAAAATTAAAGAAAATCTAGACAAACTTAATTCAATGTGAATACAATGTCACACAGGAACTGCAGTTCTGACGGCTAAAGATAATGTACTGTTACATTCCGTTTTTATATGTAACCATTAAAAAAGTTATAAAGTTTACCTTTACAAAGATATGCCAAAATATATATACCTGAACCTATTGAAACAAGTGGAAACATGAGGTTTATGTACCTTAAGGTAGTTCGATCCTAATAAAAATTTCAGACAGAATTTTTTTCTTTTAAGATATTTTGTAGGTCTTAACCTATGTATTCAAAAAATAAAATAAAAATGATATGTCACCGATCATCTTTTCCTGTTATCTGGCTTTGAAAATCAGGCCAAATTCAGTATTTTTCAGCAATATTTACAAAGAATATATAGGGAACTGTGATAACATGCTTATTGTTTATCTTTCATATAAAATAAATATCAGACAGATTTTTTTTATTTTTTGATATTTCAGAGATAAACACTTAAGCTATCTGTTGCGCTGAAAAAATCTATATGTCACCGTTCGATTAAGAGAGATATTTAATATAGTTTTCGAAATAGACAATATTTACGGGAAAAGGGAGCTAATTCGCGGGAAAGTGTATGTTAATCTATTATGACGTCACAGTGAATAGGCCAATACAGGAATATTCCGGTTTGAAAATCAAGTCAATTCCGCATCCGACTCGTGTTTCGCAAATGCGCCAATCGAATGCGCCGTGTATTAGTGTCGAACTACCTTAATTCGGCAAGAACGGCGTAATGAAATAAGTTGATTAGCGGTTAAAAGGCACACTTATGTTCTGTAATGAATTTGAAAATGAACAGGATTTCACATTAATATTTTTTTGTTACAAAATTGAAAAAGAAATCATTTAAGCGAAAAAAAGGTTGATCATCTCCTTTTCAAGATAAAAGAGGCATCATATACTTTATTTTAAAAAATGTTGGGAATCTGAACTCCACTGAATTTTTCAAAGGTTTATATTAACAAGGTTTTATCATGAATGAATATGACAAAATAAAAAGGATGAATGAAATTTTACAGAATTATTATTTATATGTAGAAAATGAAATTATGGGAAAAAATAAGGGGGTTAATGGACAAAACATTATTATGCTTTTAAATGGTCAAAAGCAGATGAGTCCGAAAATCTGTACACGAGGAGTGAACCTCCTTATATCTTCTTATTCTCGTACAGTACGTTTTAACAATCCGTTTTATCCAATACTCATCCTGTATATTTTTGGTTATATATGCGTTTTATTCGTTGCTCGTCCGGTAAGGTCAATTCGGTTCGACTTCGGTTTAATCGGTACAATGCCTGTACGTCTACGGTATACTTACTGTATGCTTCCGGTTTTTGTGCGTTTTCATTGTAATTCATTTGCTCCTCGTGTTTCTGTATTTCTGTACAGCCGCTCTTACACTACACTGTATAACACAAACGTATGTGGAACGGATTAAGCCACTCTTACACTACACCGTATAGCACAAACGTATGAGGAACGGATGAAAATCTTTTTTGTAAGGTGCTAAATATTTTTGTTTGTTCACGAATTACAGTGAAAACGCACAAAAACTTTAGTTATACAGTAAGTACACCGTACATGCACAGTCCTTGTACCGAATCAACTGAACTCGCACCGAACAAACTCCGGAACCCTACAGGACGAGCACCGAATAAAACGTATGTATAACGGTAACATACCGGGCGAGTAACGAATACAACGAATGGCTATCGAAAACGGCTATTCCGAGTTCCTATCGTTGTCTACGTTTGTCTTATGTCTTTTTATTGTTTTTCTCGTGCAGTTCCCTAATAGATCGTGGCATGTGATTGTAATTTTTGGCCATTTTAAGTGTTTGCTGTTATCTTTGCTATATTAAACCCGTGGCTTTTAATCGCCAAACAACTTATTTTACACAGATAATCATTACGGCGTGCTTGACCAATTAAATTCATTTTCCAAAAATGTCACCGAATAGAAAAGCAAGAGAATGATCTTAAATAAGAACTGTCGGGTCACAGATAACCTTCTTCACTAACGACCCAAGGCGAACACTCCAGTGAAGATACGCAAGACCAAGATAGGATTAAAGATATATATATACAGTCTTTCGAGTAGCGGATACTCTTCCGAAAACGGACAATTTTTTAATCTTGATGTTTTGGGTATATTGTAGAAAAATGCTACACTATAGAGTCTTGCGATTACTAAATTAGAGAAGCAACTTTAAAAAGGTATTGTATAGCAGTTTCTATTGGATGATCACATATTAAGCAATCGTTGTAAATTCGTTTTAAGCAAAATAAAAATTGGTAAAAGTGGGCCACATTTTAAAAGGTAAAAAGCACAAAATATACAAAGTGAAAATAATAAAAGACTAGCTAAGACATAAGAAAGGAACAGAAAGTACAGTTGGGTACAGTCATAACGTCTCACAAAGTTAACTTAGAACTGTTTTAATGACTGCTCTAATTTAACTTAGAACTGTTCTAAAAGCAAAAGCAGTCATCGAGTAGAACTGTTCTAAAAGCAGTCATGGTCAGGAGTTGTTCTAAAAGCAGTCATTGTCAAGAACAGTTCTTAATTCGGTCATAACATGTTCTAAATGCAGTTATCGTCAAAGAATTGTTCTGATTTATGGTCAATAATGAAAATAAAATAAGTTATATTAGTATATTAGTTATATTAGTAGTAATAAAAATATATATGATATATTTGACCTGGAATTTGCAAACGTTTCCGTCAACAGTGTCGGTATTTTCATTTCAAACATGCTGCATGTATTTTTACTGTATTTTCGTCGGTGAAAATCACATCATCAATTTTTTCTTTGTCTGCTAAACACCTCAAAGCGAAGTCCAGTCTTTTCGGTTTATTCTGGTCACGTATCATTTGGCAATATTGCGTCTGAGTGTGCTTCCACTGTATTTTTTACGTGCTCTTTTCAAAATTGTTACTGAAAACTTCATATAGAAGTCTGACAAGTTCTGCCGAAATTTCAAGATCTTCGTTAATCCTTTGATCTATTTTATTTAATTGTCCGTCAGTGATTTAAGTACCACGTCTTGCTTTTGGTGGATCAAAAAGAGACCCAGAACGTCTATAATCAGGGCCCCGCATCGAGATGCGGGTGCCTTATAGTTTTCACTTTGTCCGTCTGTCTGTCCGTCTGTCCGTCAACAATTTTTTCCGTCACAGATTTGTTGGCTTCTATAAGTGGGAATGATTTGAAATTTGGTCTGAAGCTTGGAAATGATGAGTTGTATCGTGTAAGCAATTTTCAATTTTGTCGGGTGCCCACTTCCTGTTTGCCGATACTTTGAATTTTTGCTAAAAACCAAATTTTCCGTCAAAGATTTCTTGGCTTCTACTGAAGGGAACGATTTGAAATTTGGTGTGAAGCTTGGAAATGATGAGTTGTATTGTGTAAGCAATTTTCAAGTTTGTTGGACATCCACTTCCTGTTTACCGATACTTTGAATTTTTACTGTAAACCAAATTTTCCGTCAAAGATTTCTTGGCTTCTACTGAAGGGAACAATTTGAAATTTGGTGTGAAGCTTGGAAATGATGAGTTGTATTGTTAAGCAATTTTCAAGTTTGTCGGACATCCACTTCTAGTTTACCGATGCTTTGAATTTTTACTGTAAACCAAATTTTCCGTCAAAGATTTTTTGGCTTCTACTGAAGGGAATGATTTGAAATTTAGTCTAAAGCTTGGAAATGATGAGTTGTATTGTTAAGCAATTTTCAAGTTTGTCGGACATCCACTTCCTGTTTGCTGAGACTTTGAATTTTTACTAAAAACTAAATTTCGGTCACAGATTTCTTGGCTTCTACTGGAGGGAATGATTGGAAATTTGGTTTGAAGCTTTGAAATGATGAGTTGTATTGCAAAAGTGGATTTTCAAATTTGTCAATCAATCACTTCCTGTTTGCCAATACTTTTACTTTTTACTATAAACCAAATTATCTTCATAAGATTTTTAGACTTTTTTCAACTTGGAATGATTTGATATTAAGTCTGAAGCTGAAAAATGACATGGTTTGGTAAAAATTCAAGAATTCACTGTATTCAGCAAATTACTGTATCAACACATTTGTGTCAAACAGAATGTGAATCCACACTTACCTCAATTTTACTTTTGCATGGAATTTCAGGATCGAAATTGCGGGGCCCTTCCGACAACGCCAGTTTCGACATGCTCTAGTTTGATTTAAACTTTTACCCCCTCCGAATCTTGAAATATCCTTTCAATATCAATAAAACTATCCAAAGATTTCGAAGATTGCCAATTCTTTGTCTTCTGCTTTTAGAACTGTTCTAAGTTGACTTAGAAAATGACCGTTTTTATGACCACTTTTAGAACTGCTCTGTCTTATGACCATTGAATTTTTTCCTAAGTTAACTTGGAGTTAACATTGATGAGAGGTTATGAATACACCCAGCTGTATGGCTCAAATTATCGGCTAATGGCCTCCAACTAGGGGGCAATCAGATAAATTTTGTTATTCTTCAATGGTTCATGTTTTTCTCTTTCTGGCAGGACCATAATTTTTTTTCGTCCGGTTGCCTCATAGTTGCATTTCCTTCTGTTCTTAGCTGTTTTTTTTCACCTTTTAAAAAAAAAAATTATAGTTTGTGCTTATTATCTTTTCATTGTGACCTACTTTAACGATTCTTATTTTTTATTTCATGCTAATTTTGGGCGTTGCACAACATATATTTTTATAAATTCATTTTATTCGGTGTTCGTCCAGTTAGTTTCCGCTGTAAGTCCGGAACTGGAACGGTTTATCTGGTAAAAGTCCGTTTCACCAATTTAATCCATCGTATATGAACGGATGCAAGACGGACAAGTACCGAATTAATAACCTATATACAACGCATGAAAACCGAACAAAACGTAAATCTACCGTACATTCACCGGATATTTTGTGCAGTATATGTCCGTTCCAAGTTTTGAACATGTTCAAAATTTTTCACCGTACAAAACGGACTTCACAGTACTTGTACCGGATTCACCGGATAAAGAACGGACGACAAATGAGCGGAGACGAACGGATATAATTTATTTCTATACGTTCGGCGTTCCTTCGTCTAATGTAAGAGGGGCTTAAGATTTTCGGACTGCTCTGGTTGTATCCATTTAAAATCATTATATTTTTTACCCATGGACCCCTTATTTTTTCCATAATTTCATCATATACATCTTTAGGGACATTTTGTAAAATTTTCCATTAAGTTCTATTTATTCTGTCACATGCATCCACGACCAAACCTTGCTATGTTAAACCTATGAAAATTCAAAGGAGCTCAGTTTCCTGTCATATTTTTTCAATCACTTATAATATCTCAAAAACGACATCACCAACCTATATACGAAGATATAAGTACACTGTTAGGCAGTTTACTTTGTGAAATACGACTCAGAATCACAGAAAAGATATACAAAGGAAGAAGTGATTAAAATGTTAGAGCATCTGAATGGGCACAAATTGTTCACCTCTTTTGGCCGATCTGTTTCTCCACTCATATGAAGCTGAATTCATCGAAGGGATTCTTCAAAAAAAATAAAAAAAACGATAAAAAACTGGCCCAGTCCTTTAATTTCAGCTTCCGTTATACAAATGATATTTATCACTAAAAAACCCTTGCTTTGGTGATTTTCTTCATCTTATCTGTCCAAAAGAGTTTGAAAGTAAGGATACTACAGATACTTTCACATCAGCCTCGTTCCTTGACCTTCATCTTGAAACTGATAACAGAGGTACACTAAAAACTAGGCTATATGACAAACGCGATGACTTTGAAACTTTTCCAATTGTCAACTTTCCTTTTCTTTGTAGCAATATCCAAAAGCACTAGCATATGGAGTTAACATCTCCCAACTCATTCGTTACTAAAGGGCCTGTGATCGATACAGTGACTACCTTAATAGAGCTCGGTTACTTACAAATAGGCTACTTAAGCAAGGGTATGTTGCCCATAACTTGAGGTCATCACTGCAGAAGTTTTACGGTCGCGCTATGGGATACCTGTTTCCCAGATGACAACAGATCTTTCTCTTTGCTACTAAAGTTTGTTTTTCCTCTACCGGACTTGACTTTAATACCAGAGTTGACATGTTCAACACGGCGGATGTCATATAAGAAGCAGGAGATGCTTACTCTGCCGGTACACCTTGTTTTATCCATGGTTTTTTATTGGGTCCGTGTTGCTCATTTGTTTATGTGTCTTCCTTTTTCTTTTTTGTCTCGTACTCAAGTGTTGTGTTTGTTTCTTAGTGTTTCCAATGTTGCCATTGTCCATGGATTGTTCGTTCTTTGGACTGATGGTTCGGTTCTCACTTACTATATATTTTTTCATTTAAATTACTTCTTTTTCAAATTTTTTTCAAACAAAAAAAAACACATTTATTTGAAGTTCTTATCATTTTTAAATTGAGTAGCGAAACCCCTTAATGAACAAAAATATTTACCCCGGACAAAAATATTTTGCAGTGTTAGAGTGTCTTTAATGTCTAAAAGTAGAAATATAATGCGGAATTCAGAACCGCTCCACTTACTACACAAAAACACAAACGTTTGTGAAAAAGGATAAAAATTATTTATGTCCGGTGATAATATATGTTATTCGGGAATCTTCACAGGGGATACGGGTTCATATTCCCTGTGTGTATTTTATGACGGCTCAGGGATATAGGGCACAGACAGGGTATATGAACCCGTATCCCCTGTGAAGCCCGAATAACTATTAAATTCTGCTAGAAGTGCTATAATTTTTCTTTTAAAGGCGTTTTAAAATTATGGGATACGGTCTCATATCCCCTGTCAAGGTAACCAATCATATTGCAGGATTGATCTAGATATTTCACTTCAGCAGAATATATAATTTTGTACGTTCAAGAATTTCAATTAAAACTCACAAAACCGAATGCATACAGGAAGTACACCATAGATGTACAGGCCTGGCACCGAATATACCAAAAAAATTGTACAACAAAGTCACAGAGTCGATGTTCTGTGATTTTTTTTAAATTTTGGATGGTATATAATTCACGGTCCGAGGACGTTTTTTGCATAGAAGTTATCGAAACACTAACTGTAGAAACGTGTATATCAAATGAGACGGCACGTTATATACCAACATTATGAATTGGTAAAATTTTGACGGGGATGACCATTTACAAACACAAAAATCTTAGCCGAGTCAGTAAACCAGATAAAACTATACCCGAATCTATACCATAGCATATACATATACCGAAACAAAAAAAAAAAAAAAAAAAAAAAAAAAAAAAAGAAAAAAGGGATCACAAAAATGTATCGTTTAACATTTACTAGTATGTCATGCATGTTGCTTTTTTCGATTGATTCTTCACATGCAAGCTGCTAAGATATATGTGTGATTTTGAATCACTTTGTACAAAAAAGACTGGATATGGAATATATAACCTTTTATGTGTTTGTTTGTTTTGTTTCATATCCCAATAGATTTCTCGGAATTATAAGGATCTCCTCTGTGTCCGGTGTAACGTGATCTTAATTTTGATTGAGTCAATTCCCTTGGACTTAAAAAGTTTGTAATTATTAAACCAGTTATTAGGCAAAGTTTGTTGATGTAAAATATTTCATGAGACAAAGTCTCTACAAAAACATGGTAGAATCAAGCAAAGGAATAGCGCTTTTTGTTGTTCTTTATCTGAAGTCATCATTAGGCCTTCAAAAATCAGCTTTGCTCATACCTCATAGTAAATTCAAGACGGCCCTAGCACCGGTTTGAGCGGAATTCTATATAAGTGTCGATAAATGCTACATGCATGTCTTTTCTGGCCATGGATTCGGGATCGTCAACAAACATAAATTAAACTGGCAAAGTGCTCTTACAATCATTGTCACCCGTTTCCTGACAAAAGCACTAGTGTCCTAAGCTAGTAGGCGATTACAACATATAGACAAACACAGGGCACCCATCAAGTCGATCGTAAGAAAACTTGGCAATATAAAAAAGTGCGATGTCAGCACTGTAACCAGGTGGTCAGAATAACTTTTAGAAATTAAAAAATTGATAAATGCCAAAATTTGAAAGTATGAGAAGTGTATCCATATCATATATTCTCTCACGAACAAGTACACCATTACTGAAATATAGAGATCATACATCTCTCCAACGGGGAATATTTTTACGGACTCCACACTGCAGGAGATGCAAACTCCTATCTTAAAGAAACAAAACAAGAAAATGGAGGGATATGGAGTAAACACACATGAGACTAAGTCTCTACAAAAACATGGCAGATCCAAGCAAAAAGGAACAACGCTTTTATTGTTTTTCTTCATCTTGAAGTCACCATGAGGAGTTCAACAATGAGCTTTTCTCGTAGTACTTTCAAGATGACCCCTACCACCGGTTTGAGCGGAATTCTTTGATAAGTCTCGATAACTGCTACATCCATGTCTGGTCATGTCTTTTCTGACCATGGATGCAGGATTGTCAACAAACATAAATCAAACTTTTACAATAACTGTCATCAGTTGCCCGACAAAAACAGTAGTGTCTCATGCTAGTGAGCGATAACAACATATAGACAAACACAGGGCACTCATCAAGTCGATGGTAAGGATTGGTAATATAAAAATGTTAGATGTCGCCACTATAGACAGGTGGCCAGAATAATATTTGAAAATAACAAAAATGATGAAAAATGCCAAAATTTGAAAGTATAGTAGTGCATCCATATGAGAAACTCTCTCACGAACAATTACCCCATAACTGGAATATAGAATATACATCCAAAATAGACAAATGCACTTGAGAAGATACCCTTTTAAATACAAAAACATGAAAAAAATTAACCGAAAGAAATGCATATTTCTTTATACCAATTTACATAAGTAACCCAGTGCGATAAAGAAACTATTTAGGTGTCA
Source organism: Modiolus philippinarum (assembly GCA_002080025.1). Classification (NCBI taxonomy): domain Eukaryota; kingdom Metazoa; phylum Mollusca; class Bivalvia; order Mytilida; family Modiolidae; genus Modiolus; species Modiolus philippinarum. The sequence continues at coordinate 96,813 of MJUU01067928.1, read as the reverse complement.
AACTACCAATTCACTCAGAGCTTAGAACATATAATCATGGATTAAGATTACATAAAAAAATATTTTTGGTTTTATATCCATGTTTTACATCTATGGGTGTCTATTGTCCTTAATTAAAGCACTAAAAACACTTTTAAGGTTCATCATAAGAACTCGTGCTCCAAGTCCCCATTTCGGTGGTAGATTTCACATGAGTACAGACAAAACTATAACACATTATAAAAGTTGAAGGCTAGCACTGCATAGATATGTAATTTTGTTATTCAGTTTTAAAAAAAAAAAAAAAAAAAAAAAAAAAAAAAAAAATTGCTGTGCATTTTATTTCCGTGTTTGCAAAGGCTCAAAAATAAACAAAGACAGTCAAACAGTTCGAGACGACTCCAATTTCATACATTTAAATTAAGTATTTAAATCACCAATGACAAAGGTAATAATGACAATAGTCAAGGGAATATTTCAAACAATCTTCCAAAATTGTTTCATTTTGGATATCACGAGAAATGGAAAAAGGCACTAATTTTGTCAGGTAAGTTTTTACCTTATAATTTTTTTGAAAAGTTAATTTAATAAATGCATAGCTATGTAGTGCCAGCCTTAAGGTTAATGAGGACAGCTGTCACATGATCAAACAAGAAAAAATTAAAAAATGCTAAGAATGGAATAAAATTGGACAAAACGGTTACTTCGCGTGTGTAGAAACAATTTTGGTGTTTAAAACATCAAAATGGCATCCGTTGCTATGGGAACAGAAAATGGCGGGAAAATTTCAAATTGCTCCAAATTGAATGAAATTTCACAGGCAGGTTACTTAGTGTGTGTAGAAACGAGTTTTTGGTCCTAAAAAATATCAAACTGGCGATCGTTTCCATGGAAACGGAAAATTGGCGGGAAAAAATCAAATTGCTCCGATTCGGATGAAAAAGGGAGATAATATTGAAATAAGGTGAGAAAAAGGAAAATGATAATAAAAAAGGGAATTAACTGTATAATTTAGATAAAATAGAGAGATAGTTGTGAAAAAGTAAATAATGCACACAAAGGAATACGAAAAAGGGAAATGACGATAGAATAAAACTCATCACCCCTCCCAAACAGTTAATGCAGACGTGATAGAGATGCTCCCCAGAACAAATCAGTACTGATTTATCTTTTATAAATGTGGTAGTGTTAGATTTTTATATTTTATATTTTCCGATTAATTGCTATTAAAATATACTTTGATTTATATTACAATTTAGTTTAGTATTTATATACACTATATATTGATTAATTATATTCATGGTTCATTGAATCTTGATTTACAGGTACATGTATAATAAGTATACTATCTAGGTTTTACCTTTCGTTTTGGGGAAAGTCCTTATGGTTGTTTGTAATTGGTTAGTTTGGTCATGTGTCATTTTTGGTGGGAGAATTCTTTTGTCTTTGTCACAGTAGTCTTTGGATGGCCCCCTTTAAAGTTTGTGATTTTTATGTTCGTACTTTATCCAAGATGGTCGCCAGCAAGGGACATAGTTTAACATAGGACCCTATGGGAAATGTATTCAAAGATCTTCTTCTCTGAAACTACCAAGTCAAACTGAACCAAACTTGGTCACAATAGTCCTTGGGTGGTCCCGTTTAAAGTTTGTGATTTTTACGTTCGTACCTCATCCAAGATGGCTGCCAGCGTGAAGCACAGTTTAACATAGGGACCCTATGGGAAATGCATTCAAACGTCTTCTCTGAACCCACTGAGCCAATTGGAACCAAACTTGGTTACAATAGTCTTTAGATGTTTCCCTTCAAAGTTTGTGATTTTTATGTTCATACCTCATTCAAGATGGCCGCCAGCAGGGAACATAGTTTAACATAGGGACTCTATGGGAAATGCATTCAAATGTTTTTTCCTCTGAACCTACTGAGCCAATTGGAACCAAACTTGGTTACAATTGTCTTTGGGTGATCCCTTCCAAAGCTTTTTGATTTTTAGTTTGTACCTCATCCAAGAATGAAAATGTAACATCTGGTGAACTGATTTATAGTATGAATGGGTGGTCTATTGGTGACAATGAATAAAACCAGTCGCCAGGTGAGCGATACAGGCTCATGTGAGCCTATAGTCTTGTAGGAGTTATGGGACTTTATTCATCAATTTTAAGGCAATCTTTTACATGTCGCGCTCTAACTCGACAACCCTTTGGTCAATTCACTTCAAACTTTGTAGAAGTATTGGGTATGATGGACTCACAATCTGTATACTTTTTTGTGAAAATTCGATTTTTCTTGTAGGAGTTATGGGATTTTATTCGTCAATTTTAAGGCATTTTTTTACATGTCGCGCTCTAACTCGACAACTCTTTGGTCGATTCACTTCAAACTTTGTAGAGGTATTGGGTATGATGGACTCACGATCTGTGTACTTTTTCGTGAAAATTCGATTTTTTCTTGTAGGAGTTATGGGACTTTAATTGTCAATTTTATGGCAATTTTTTACATGTCGCGCTCTAACTTGACAACTCTTCGACCAATTCACTTCACACTTTCTAAAGATATTGGGTATGATGGCCTCTTGATCTGTATACTTTTTCGTGAAATTTTGATTTTTCTTGCAAGAGTAATGGAACTTTATTTATGAATTCTAAGGCAATTTTTCACATGTCGTGTTCTAACTTGACAACCCTATGGCTAGTTCACTTCAAACTTTGTACAGGTATTGGATATGTTGGTTTCATGGTCTGTATACTTTTTCGTCAAATTTCGGTTTTTCTTGCAAGAGTTATGGGACTTCATTTTTCAAATTTAAGGCAATTTTATACATAACGCACTCTAACTGATTAATAGTTTGATCAGCTCACTTCAAACTTTGCAGATTTATTTATTAAAGAGATATCATGCTTAATTGGGCAGTTATAGGTATATTGTAAATTGAGAACCACATTCTTTAATCACTTAAAGTTTTGAAGGGGTGACGACGGGCGTATCATGCGACTTGGCGCAGCTGTTTATTAGCTTATGTTGACACCATTTACCCACAACAACTGAAACTTAATAAGGCAAACAATGATTCTAAATACAATGTACTGCCTTTTTCTGGATCAAAGTATCATCATTTACTCTGGTAAAATAAGAACTAAAGTTTATGATAAAAGGGATGATTTAACTACGGAAGCGTATTGATGCCACATGAAGAAAAAAAATATCTCATAATTATGAGTTAATATCTCATAATTATGAGATAATATCTCATAATTATGAGATAGTATCTCATAATTATGGGATGTTATTTCATAATTATGAGATAATTATCTTAAAATTATGAGATAATTATTTCAAAATTATGAGATAGTTATCTCATAATTATGACTAATTAACTCATAATTATGAGATACTATCTCATAATTATGAGATAATATCTCATAATTATGAGATGTTATCTCATAATTATGAGATAATTATCTCATAATTTTGAGATAATATCTCATAATTATGAGATATTATCTCATAATTATGAGATATTATGTCATAATTATGAGATATTTTTGTTCTTCGTGTGGCATCAATACGCTTCCGTATGATTTTACTATTACTAATTTCTCCTTTCTTAACGGCGACGTTCCCCTAGCTCTATCCTACGGGGTGTATATTTCTCAACTTGTACGATTCGCTCGCATATGTTCTACCCTTGATGATTTTAATGAGCGTAACCTTACTCTCACATCCAAAGTTTTACAACAAGGTTACAGATTTCATAAATTATTAAATACCTTTAAGACGTTTTACAGAAGATATGAACATTTGATATCTAGATATGACGTGACTCGCAAACAGCTAATTACAAAGGGCATTTCTCATCCTCGATTTTACGGAAATGTTAAAAAATGTCAAAAACTGATAAATAATCCAGAAAAACTGGGACGTAACTTACATTCTTTACGTAATAGTGGATATCGACGAGATATTCTGAACAAATCCGTTAAATTGGCTTTGTATTCCGGTGACCTGAAGACTTTACATATATACTGGCTTCTCACTGATACTGCCGATGTCTACTGAAATACAGCACGTCTCTTTACCAAACCCTTCGGGGAGTTTTGAGCTTGATTTTTCTTCCGTAGTGCGACAGTGTTTTACCAGCAGACTAGATTCCTTGAGCTAGCCGGCAGTTTAGCGGCGAGCACTTTTGACCCTTCTTTTAAAATTACGTTTTGTCATATGCTTTTTCTGTTCCAAGATAGTGGTTATTGAGTTAGTAATCTACCTGTATTGGGTTTTATTCGCATGTTTATGATACTATAGGGAAACGGGATAGAGAAAGGGGAGGTTTGGGTACCAACAAACCGGTTTAACCCTACCACTGGCTTTTGCTAGTACCGGTACCAAGTCCGGCTATCCCGAGTTTCTATCGTTTTTTTATGTTTGTCTCTTGTTTTCATTGTTGTTTTTCTGGTGCAGTTTGCTTGTAAATTGTGGCATGTGATTGTGGTTCCTGGCCATTGTAGGTGTTTGCTGTTATCCTGTTTTTGTAGCAATGCCATTTTTTTATTCCAAGGAAATGACGAAATACATAGAATCTGAAAACAAGTGATTTATGACTTTTACAAAAAAACGTTTCCTTAGAAAGAATCAAAAATGGTTTTTGATAAAAAAAAGTTTACAAGATACTTGGTAATATGACCAACAAAAAAAAGAAGTAAGAAAAAACCAAATTTAAAAAACAGCAACAAACAAAATCAAAATTGAAAAAATTGAAATATGAAGATTTGACAGATAGTTTGCGAGGATATATTCAAGAAAATCTCTTGGTTTTGAAAATGAAATCCTGATTGACTTTAAAAAGGTGTTGTCAGACAGAAGTTGATAACCATACAATAGAGTATAGGAGTTAGGTTCAACCTGTAAGTACTAAGCAATGATGCTGCCAATAATCTGAAGTAAAAATATTACGGTGTTTCAATTTGCACACAGAAACAAAGAGGAAGCAGGTAAGATTTTCTGAAATGAATTACACTTAAGACCACTACTTTCAGTTCATAGTTTATACTTATTGACTGGCTATGAGGGAATAGCAAGTTTGTTGTCCCCGAGACCCTGACTATTGACCGAGTCGTAGCCGAGGTCAATAGTTAGGGGTCAAGGGGACAACAAACTTGCTATTCCCGAATATACAGTCCATAAGTGTTTTATTATACCGAAAACATAAGATTTACAATTTTTGAATCATTTCTCTCAATTCTAGTATTTGTTTTCCAAAGTTTGTATTCATATTAAAACATACACAATTACATCTATTTCCTTCATCAATATTTAATCTGCTGCAAAGTGAATAGTGTTCACTGCAATTTGCACAACTAGTTTACAGTTATCACTTGGAAACAATGATTTCAGAGCATTCTGAATTATCAACCTTTTACCCAAGGGGAATCACAAATGAACAGTCTATAAGCGTTACATTCTGCAAAAAAAAAACTTTGAAAAAATTCTCTCATTTCTAGATTTTTTTCCTATATTTTGTATTCATATTACAACATAATCAATTACATTTTTTCTCATCTGCTGCAAAGTGAATAGTGTTTACTGTAATTTGCATAGCTAGTTTAGAGTTGTCACTTGTAAACAATGATGTCAGAGCATTCTGAATAATCATCATATTTTTTATCCAATAGGAAAGCAAGAAAAAAGTTGGGGAAAAATATTCATCTGCCAGTCAATAGCCTGAGAAACTATTGACCGGTAAATAGTTCTAAAATTGCAAAAGGAGAAAAATAGTAATTTTATTTTAGAAATTTTAGTAGTAATGTTCATATGCTGAGGTATAATAATTGCGTATATAAATCTGCTACCACAGTAGACATATCCTGGAACAATTCCACTTTGGTTAATTCTTTTAAAGAGTACAAAGAAGAGTGAGAGACTACATTTTGTATGTGGTCAAGGGGTTGGTTGTCTACCTGTACTGGGTATATTCGTATGTTTATTATACTATAGGAAAGGGAAGGTTTGGGTACCCATACACCGATTTATCCTGCTTAGTGCCGGTACCAAGTACAGCGATCCCGAGTTCCTATCGTTGTTTACGTTTGTATTTTGTATTATTTTTTTCCTGTGTAGTTCCCTAGCAGATTGTAGCAGAAAATTGTAATTTTCAGCCATTCTAGATGTTTCCTGTTATCAATTTTATTACATAGAGCTTGTTCCAAAGGCGGAAGTAGACGGTTGAAAATGGTTTGAATATTTTGTTTGAACATTGGCTTGTCCTCCCCTTCTTATAAAATTTTAGTTTCTTGATATCTGGGTTATTGGAGTGGTTTGTTTCTATTGATTTATTCACTTTTTACCTTTTTGGGGCCATTTAGGGCTTACTGTATGTTGTGAGGTTCCTCACTGTGTTGGAGACCGTACGGTGACCCCTAAACGCTTTGTTTTGTTTCGTTTTAACCTGGATATGGGATGTTGTCTCCTTGACATTTACCCCATTTCCTTTCTTTTTCATATGTATATTTTGAAGATTTTCTGCATTATATGACCGGTGTTGATGAACTTGACTTTGTAAGATAAGCTGAAATGTTATTATTAACTGCAAAAAGGAAAAGTATCAGTTTATGTTTTTCCTCATTAACAATGGAAGGACAAAGTCTCTACAAAAATGGTAAAAGCAAGCAAAGGAATAACACTTTTATTGTTGTTCTTCATTTTGAAGTCGCCATGAGGCCTTCAACAATGAGCCGTGCTCATCCCTCATAGTAAGTTCAAGACGGCCCCTAGCACCGGTTTGAGTGGAATTGATTGCTAAATGTGGAGAAACGCTAGAACCATGTTTTTTATACCCATGGATGCGGGATCTAAAAAAACATAAAATCAACTGGCAAATTGTTTTTAAACTAATATTTGAACTACTTAGCCTTGTATCTCCAGTAACCATTTACTGGAAAAAGCTCATCTTCTAACTACTCAGATCGAATGTCCCAGATAACATATGTATATTCTTATTGGTCAAACATATGCAAAGTAAATAGTTTCGAGAGTTTTATAACCCACCTAAAATTTGAACTGTATTATCTTTGGACGTTAAGAATTTTTTTTTTATTTTACGAGTAATATGTAGATTCCAGCTACCGTTAGAGGAGTGTTTGTTTGATTCAACAATTGTATTAATGTTACCATTCATAGTTGAAAAAAGGATGATAATCAGGATTTTTTTCATTTCAGCGACAAAATGCATATCAATTCAGCGACATTATATTTTATAAATTCAGCGACATTTACTTAAGAACACACGACACCTCTTACCCCTCCCTAAGTCTTTTGCTCTCCACAAGTGGGTGGAAGTAGGAGTTTGAGAAGGTTATATATTTGTATAATCAACAAATTTACTGTTCATTCAATTCATTTTCATTGTAAAATCAGACAAAATTTCGACTGTTTCTATGTATACATTAAAGCCTTCTGATTTAATTGGAGTTTGTTGCTTGTAGGCTATGAGCTAGACATACTGGAACCTTCAGATATTAACCGATATGAATTGTTCCTGTAATTCCCTTATCTGCTGTTCAGTTAATTTCTCCTGACGGTCGAAACTATAGAACTCAACGGAAACACTATCTTGTTGTATACTTATGCATCTGCAATTACCATAATTACACATTCAAATTAAATATTTAGTAATGTGTTATTTTTTTTGCATCCCTATCTATTAGTTTAATCTTTGGGTATCATTAAGAAAGAAAAAAAGGGTATTGGTCCGTTCATTGACCTTCGATAAAAAAAATACCTCTAACCATGGCACTGTGCAATTGACTTTTTTTTCTGAAAATTTAAATGAGTATATGACAATTTATATCTTTCGAAATTATATATTTTTATATAATTTTATTTCAAACTAGATGTCACTGAATTTACATATGGTTCTAAGAAAAGATGTCAATGAAATGATATACGAATTTACTCAAAAAGTGTCGCTGAAACAATAGTCGCTGAAATGATAATGTCGCTGAATATAGCACCCATATGCGTGAGAAAATAGAGATTATACTCTTCTAGTAGGACAATCAGTTATCACCTCCCTCCACACTGCAAGAGAGACGAACTTCAGTATATATTAAAAAAGTAAAAGTATATGGAGTAAATGTACACGGGACAAGATAACAAAATATATAGGAAACAAAATTTAACAGTGTATAAATTTCCAAATGAATACCGAAGCAATTGACATAGAATCCTAAAATCCAAAAGACATGGCAACTCAAGGATGGTTAACAATGAGACAACAAAATCAACGATGAGGCATCACACAAGTAACAAGATAAGATATGGGTACACCCATATCCAAGGATTCTCGATTGTTCACATACCTGTAATACCTGTACAATTTTGAAAAGGATCATTTTCAAACAAACTAAAACAAAACAAAAAACAAAACAAAACAAAACAAAAAGATGCGTTTATGTTTATAATTTTTTTATTGCATTTTTATCGGGTTCTTCTTGTCGTAAGCTCTCAGGATCACCATTAGCCCTTTCTGTTTCTTAGAAATATGGAAAATTGGGGGAGGGGGGGTCAAAACTGCACATGTACTAGATAATACACAGTTAGGTTTTATTTGATTTTAATTGAATTAAATGCCTATCAACATCTAGAGACACACAGAGATTAGCAACTATGACAACTCGAAATTGTGAACATCACGCATGTAAACTCGCTCCAATGATGCAGCACTAGAATCCGTTCGGAACTTTAGTCAAAGTCACAATGTTCCGTTGGTAAAGTTATTGTTTTTATTGATGCATAGTAAGTAAGTAAGTAAAATTTATTTAAAGTCGGTGCATATATACAGTTAACAATCAAATAACATGAGCTCTGATGAGCCCTGTTGAGCCCTTAAGTGTAATCCTTACCTTAATTGTAATCCGATTACACTTAAGGTTAAGGACCATCCTTAAATGTAATCCCGGTTACATTTACGGTTGCATGACCTCCCTTAATTGTAACCGATTACAATTAAGGGAGATAGTGTACATATGCCTGCAGTACCTACCGTAATTGTAATCCCTCGGAATTAGTTTACGATTTGAAGCACATATAAGATAACAAAACGTGTTCGGTATAGCTTGACGATAAGTCATATTTGTTTAAAGTAGCCATCGTTACCATGGAAAAAGGGGCGGAGAAAAGGTGCTTAGACATAAATTGACACAAATACAAAATGCAAATGATGCACTTTTTGATAAAACATTTGCACAATTTTTATGATTTGCCTAAAAACTGTTAGGTAGAACATTGTTTAACATTGAAATATATTAGAAAGTTAAAAGTAGCAAGAAAATGGTTGTTTCTATTTCAAGTTGCTCACGTTGAATATTGTGCCCTTAGATAGTGTGTCCATATTTTGAGTATGACCAATCCTTGACAGGGATGACCCGATGGATCCCTGGATATAGAAATAGGACTTAGTATCCAAGGCTGTTGGGTTAAACCCCTCCAAAACTAAATGTTCGTGTTTGTGCGGGATGAATGAAAACCTAACCCCTTTTTCGGTTGGAATGCAAACTCAGGTCCTCGTGTTGGTACAGATGCCATGCTACCTACACGTTACAGAACCCCTGCAGCAAACTATGCAAACTCTTTTGAGTGGTCTGTAGGTGATCAGTTGCAAGTTTCGATGTCGCCCTACTTCTTTGTGTTAATATAAATTTCCTGTTCTCCAACTCCAATTGATTATGTTCTCGGCTTGATATAGCTAAAATAATGCTAAGTAGGCGTTTAACAATATCTAAATAAGTCGAGATGAAACCGAATTGTCAGCCAAAACGGATAGTCGATGGACATAGACACGAATGGGCCCAGTAATAATGACAGACACACAAAGCACAAAACATACATGCAAAACTAATAAAACAAGATGAAAATCACGGACTCCACAAAAAACCGGGAGTGAACGCAGGTTCAACAACCCTTAAATGTAATACTTACCGTAAATGTATCAATAACAACTATAACACTTTTTCACTATCCCGTTACCTGACCTAAATCAACAAAGTCAAAGAGATAAAGAGCCAATGCAGGTAGACCACTACTTATAAAACTACGCCTTGAACGGTAAAAGGATTATACAAAACCATGCATAGAAAAAAATCCAAGAGATTTGGAGCTCCTAGTATATCGTATGGAAAGTGATTTTCCATACCTTGGCTACATGACGTCACGAGATTGAAACGAGAGGCGTCATTCCCCATATTGTATTTGTCTCGCCCGCGACAAAAAGCCGCCGAAGTGGGACATATAGGCGTGCAAAGTATGACGACGGCGGCGGCGGTGGCGTTGTTAACTTTTATTAAATACAGGATAGATTGAAAACCCTATTATGTACGAACATCTTATTTGGTACAGTGGCAGTACTTATTAAGTGCTACCTGATGGACACAACATTATGTGATCTTGACTTTGATTTCACGGTCTATTGACCATGTTAAGTTTTTTTTTTTCAGATTGCATCCATTCCTCAATAACTATAGGTGGTAGGTCAATGATATATGGTATGTAGCTTGGTCTTGGGTCTGTTATATGACTTTTGTCCTTGACCTTGATTTTATGGGCTAGTGACCAGGTTCTCTGATTATATCCATTTCTCAACAACTATTAGTGGTAGGTCAATGATATTTGGTACGTAGCTCCTCGGTCATGTGTAGAACATGTCAGTCTGATATGTTACTTCTGCCCTTGGCCTCACTTTCACAGTCTACTGGCCATGTTAAGTTTTTCTGATTAGATCACTTTCTCAACAACAGTTTGGCATTTGACATTAGTCCTTGACCTCAATTGTACGGTCTAGTGACCAGGTTAACCTTCTCTGATTTGATCAATTTCTCAATTAATACAAGTGCTAGGTCAATATTATTAGGTATGAAGGTTGGTTCTAAGTAGTACATGCCAGTCTGGCGTTTGATTTCTGTCCTTGAGCTGTTAAATGAAGGTTTAGTGACCATGTTAATTTTCTTTAGATTAGATCCATTTCTCGACATTTATTAGTGGTAGATCAATAATATTTTGTATGTCACTTGGTTTGGATAGTTTATGTCAGTCTGGTATAAGACTTTTGCCCTTGACCTCAATTTCACAGACTAATGATCAAACACTTTAAGTTTCTCTGATCAGATACATTTCTTAATAACTGAAATTGGTGTAATTTAGGTTAATTTTTGTAGTATATTTACTCCTTTCCTTTGCAATTTGTCTAACGATTTCCCACCGATCCATGTGCCGACCGGCGATACACCTATTTGGGTCCAAACTTGTTGTGAATTTGCAGTCAGTGGAAAGCACATAAAAACAACTTCATCAGTGACATCCGGTTTGTGATCCGTTTTGGCAAGTTTCTGAGATATACATAAGTTCATTGACGATACGTGGAAATAGTGAGATATTTGAATTCTTATACGATTTGAATTTTGCTCCAATATTGACAGCGTCGGGGTAGACACGATATATCACGATACTTCCAGTAGCTTCGAATCTCTGGAATTTATGTCTCTTGACAAAACTGCATTTAAAAATATTTGTTAAGATGTCGCATCGTCCTCAATGTTGAACAACAGTAGCATCATACACGAAACTCTCTGCAGGATTTGGCAAGGAAGCATCAGGTATTTCCGTACAAATCCCAGTATCGATGAGAAACAGTCTGCCCCGATAAATGAAAGTATTTATTTTGTTGCTGTCTAATTGTTCTTATAATGATTGAGTAAGTCGGTAGGAGTCGCATGCAGATAGTGATTTTGTGATTCGAGCTAACATAAGACAACCCATCCTGGTCACCTTTCCTGTAAATGTTTATCCAGACTGTTTTTTATCTTCTCGTTCTTTTAGTAGGTGAGAGGAGGGGGTCTGATCTCAGATTCACGTGACAATAATGATAAAATCCCGATTTTCCCAGTAAATAAATGACCTAATCCTGAAGATTCCTATTCCGTTTATCATGGGTATTGTTACGGGTTAATCCTGAATCAGCCCGTTGAATAAAACAACTAATCACGGAGTACCGAAAAAGATCCTTCCGTCCCTCATTTCTCGATTCCTTTACAATGGTTGTCATAAGAAACAAATTTAACCCTCAGAACAAATCTTTAACATCCTGACTGAATACTTTCAAGCGATTCTTAGCTACTTGATTTATCCCCCATGGAAATGCTAGCAATTTTGGTATTTCTAGAATAAAAAAAACCGAAATTGGTCACTAGAAATAATATGCATTATGGTTCTTTTCGATATGCCTTTAAATTTTGGTTTTTAGACAAATCCCAAAATTGGTCGCTAGCTAGAGTCTGGTTAAAAATATTGTTTAAAGTCAGAATTTCTATCATTTGCATACAATTCTGTCTACTTTTCCGTTGTAGGGAATTGAAAGCTAGATAGAACAATTTTTACATTTCTTCTGTATAATATTTTGAAACAATTCTAAGCACCTTTCCCCGCCCTTTTTTTGTTTCCATGGTAACGATGGCTATTTAAAACAAAATAATATGACTCATACTCATGCTTTGGCGGAACACGTTTTCTTATCTTATATGCGCTGAAAATTGTGAACTAATTCCGAGGGATTACAATTACGGTAGGTACTGCAGGCATATGTACACTATCTCCCTTAATTGTAATCGGTTACAATTAAGGGAGGTCCTGCAACCGTAAATGTAACCGGGATTACATTTAAGGGTGGTCCTTAACCTTAAGTGTAATCGGATTACAATTAAGGTAAGGATTACACTTAAGGGCTCAACAGAGCCCTTTAACCGGCTTAATATGTACAACATTTACAATAAAACAAAAGATTAAATATTAAAAATAACACAATGCAACATAATTAGCTATTAAAATACAACTACATAAGAACAGGCAATCAAACAAGAGTCAGATCAATATAAGATGGAACATCATAGCTACATAAATAAATTAGAAGAAGACAGGAGACAGCAAAACTTAGCTAAGAGACAACGCAGGCTGAAACTTGCAGGCGTTACAATTACATTTTGTACCACCACACAGCTATTTATGTAAGTTTTGAACTGGTTAAACGAAGTTATTGTTCTGGCCTCATTTGAAATGCTTACCCTTCCGGAGCATGCTTACCCTTCCGGAGCATCTGATGTCACTCTCAGTTTCACTGGAGTTCACACTGTGAGTGCCTTTGTTCTGAATGTTGTGGTTTCTGGTTCTGTGCTTTGTGTCTGTCTGGCGTCATTGTTTTTGTGTCTAACGTCATTGTTTTCTGTGTTCTCGTTTTTGCCCTGTCTTTGGACTTCGATTTTTGTGAATATCACCCCTTTGTTCCTTCGGTATTCTACTGCCGTTGTTTGAAAGTGAATTCCAAACCTGTGCAGCCTCATATCTGAAGGATTTTTTTGCCGTAGGCTGTAGTTTTTGGTCAGGGTACCTCAGCGGTGTTGACATATCTAAAATTATAGTTGTTATTTTTTATTACAATCAAATCTTGTAAAAACACCGGACATTTTTTGTTAATAATTTTGAAGGTCTCCAAGGCAATGGTGCGCATTCTACGGGTTTTTAAAGATGGAATGCCAGAAAGATTCAAAAGATAATCATACGAGTTAGTGTAATCATCGTAAATAAAACGAAACGCACGTTCCTGAATTTTTTCGATTTTTAAGGTATTTTGTTCACTACAAAAATGCCAAGTCAGAGGGCAGTAACTAAAATCTGACATTATAAAAGAATAATATATAGTTAATTTACCAAGTCTGTTTAAATGTCAGTACATTTAATTGCCTTGCAGCCTTCTTACAAATACTAGACAATCATACCGTGTGGTATTGCCCTGCACTATAACATGGTAATGCCCGCTTGACATTTTAACGGTGTACATTAATGAATACCACGTGGAAAGCATTCAACCAATAAAAAGGAATCAATTTTTAAAGATATGAAATAACATATAATAATAATACTGATATAACTAAAAAGTAACTCCTATAGGGCTAAACCTTCTCAAATTAAGACAGTTGTTGATAAATGCACCAAAACTGTTTAAAAAAGATAAATTTTCATTTGTAAATAGCCAAATAAATTTACAAGATAAATTCATATTCCCAAAATTTTTACAATTGTCTTTTATCTTTTCGAAAAAAATATTTCTTGCTTCACTATATAATAGACATTCTAATATAAAATGTTCTTCAATTTCAATTTTCCCCATAGCACAATACTGGTCAATACTGATAAATACGTTCAGATCTATCAGGTCGGTTTTTGATTATCTATCTCTTTCTATTCTTAGAGGGTGTGCACTGATTCTTAATTTGCACAGAGACTGTCAAATTCTAAAGTCATAAATCTGAGTATATTTTTCTCCTTCAAAACAGTTTTTAATTGAAAAATATGCATCTAACTTAATATTACATTTATTTGTATGCAAAATATCAAACTTATTATTACACCAAAAATTCAAAAAACTCTCAAACATTTTTCTTTAGAAAAATTACACAAAGACTCAATTTTAGCATCAAAGGAAATAACTCAAAGTTTATTAAAACATATGTAATACTTGAATACCAGGTTTGGACATTATGTATAGGGGTGGGATTTTAGCATTATTTTTCTGATATTTATTTGGGACCGACCATTTAACTTGAAGGGGGCGGTTATGTTTTTTTTTTCTGGACAGAAATTTTTTTAACAAGTACAAACAAATTTTTTTTTTTCAAATTAAGCATTATTTTTTTGGGCAGAAAGCCCCGTTTAAAATATTTTTTTTCCTCACTTTTGCAGCCAAAATAATTTTTTCACATAAAATCAGCGTCAGAATATTTTTTTCGAAAAAACCATAGCTCCGCCCCCCTTTTCAGGTTAAATGGTCGGTCCCTTACACGTGTACTGAATCACAGAAAAATAGAAATGTAGGCATTGCTTAGAAGCAATTTTCGGATGGGAGATACAGGCTCAGTCTCTGGGCCTATATATCGGACAAACTACGGAACTCACTTTAGATATCTTCCTGGTAAAGTCATTATGTTGTTTGGAATGCCAGTTCTTGAGAGTCGATGTAGATTTAAATCGAAACAGACTCTCGGACTGGGCTGTCTCTGAGCCATTATTTTAATTCGAATGACCCACTCTTTGAACGGAAAACAGAATTTGTACATTTTTTTCTTAATCCGTGAAACGATTTTTTTCAATACCAAATTATGAAATTATTAAAAACTTCAGTTTTGTTTGTGTTTGTCATCACTACGACAACTTTTAAGAACAAAAATTGCATACCCTATAAACTTCCTTTACTTAAACTATAGATAAACCTATGTTTTCATTAAAGAACGCCTAGTAAAAGTCCAAAATTGATGTGTTAAGAACGCCTAGTAAAAGTGCAAAATTAATGTGTTAAGAGCGCCTAGTAAAAGTGCAAAATTAATGTGGATTATATCACAGAAAAAGGGGTTCATTGCCAAATACATCTCGACTATCGTTTCGATATTTTTTAGAACAACCAGCACACATTCCTGATTTACTTTTTAGTCATAAGTCTTAACCTCAAAAATAAAACAAGAGAAAAATGTTGAATTCAATCTTAACTCGAGCTTTTAATTAACTCGAATCTTAACGATAACTCGAAACGTAACTCGATATTTGGTACTAGGAAAACAACAATTCGATTTATTTTAACTCGAGCTGTAACTCGAACTTTAAGTCGAACTTTAACTCGAACTCGAACTTTAACTCGAACTGTAACTCGAACTCGAACTTTAACTCGAACTGTAACTCTAACTCGAACTCGATGGTTATCCACACCCCAATAATTCAGTCCGAGTTTGAACATGAAAATCAATTTGAAGTTCTAAGTTATTGGGAATTTGTGTTTTTATACCAGGATTTGTTTTTATTGTATCAGTTCAAAAATGGTCAAATCAATGCATTGATTCTGTAAAAAACAATAAAATGATAATATTTACATTTTTTCTTTTGCATCTAAGTATGACCGGGTGATTTGTACCCGAATCACACAGTTTCTGTTTCTGTGAACTAGCTTTGTATTTCACATAGATGCAAAGTCGCTGAGTAAATCTTCCATTTTTTTTATTTTACATTTGTATATTCCAACGATAAATCTAACAATAATATATTTCATAAATATACAATAAAGATTAGAAATTGATTGACAGGAAAGTGCGAAGCTTAAATTATCCAATAAAATANAGTCTCTACAAATACATGGTAAAAAACAAGCAAAGGAACAACTCTTTTATTGTTGTTCTTCATCTTGAAGTCACCATGAGGCCTTCAACAATGAGCTTTGCTCATACCTCATAGTAAGTTCAAGAAGTTCTAAGTTGTGTCTTTATACCAGGATTTATTTTTATATTCTGATATGGCGTCATTCAAACGCTTTGAGAACACTACAGGGTTCTAATAAGCATAGATCCCTCGGTGACGTCACAATACTAATACCGGACGTCACAATCTCAACCGTAAATAGTTCAAACGGGAATAACACATATTTATTAATTTTATCCGTAAATAATGCTTAATGTTGAACAAAAAATGGATAAAAGTCATTTTTTACAACTTTTATATGCTTGATATGTTGTTTCATGGTCTATTTCGCTTAATTTCTACGACCAAAATGGCATTTGAAACCCTTCAAATTTTCAGAACATTTCTAAACCATATTAGAATCGAAATAGATTATTGCAATTGGGCTCTATGCTAATTAGAACATGGTAAGACCTTATATTTGTCCTCATTGTATACCTCGCTATCGCTCGGTATAAAATATCGACAAATATAAGGTCTTACCATGTTCTAATTAGCATAGAGCCCGCTTACAATAATCTATTTCTTAAGTATCAGTTAAAAAAAATGGTCAAATCAATGCATTGGATCTGTAAAAAACAATAAAATGATAATATTTACATTTTTCTTTTGCATCTAAGTATGACCGGGTGTTTTTGTACCCGAATCACACAGTTTCTGTTTCTGTGAACTAGCTTTGTATTTCACATAGATGCGAAGTCGCTGAATAATCTTCCATTTTTTTATTTTACATTTGTATATTCCAACGATAAATCTAACAATAATATATTTCATAAATATACAATAAAGATTAGAAATTGATTGACAGGAAAGTGCGAAGCTTAATTATTATCCAATAAAATAACTTTTTAAGGTTTTATCTAATGATAGTTATTTGCCAAAAGTAGGATAATCCGTTTCTTAACAAAATTCGTTAAACATTGTCCGTTTCAGTTTGACAGATTAACAATACGTGATAATTGAACGAATTAAAAAAAAGTCTTTAAGACAATACTTTTTGAAAAATTTTATTCGAAAGATATTTAAACAATACTTGTGTAAATTACATACAAGAAAGTGAAATCGCGGCTTTGTCTAAAGTATCAAAATGAAATACAATAAAGAAATCAACAAAACACGAATAATTAATAATTCTTTTCAACTGATTGTATAGAAAAATAAAATTAACAAAATACAAATTATGATACATGTAATATAATATTAATTAGGATTATATTGAACAGCAGCCAATGATATTAGCCAAGGAATAAAGACCTTCCCAATTTCCATGTATGGGTAAACTATAACCATAGATAATAGTGTTGCACACGGCTCTTTATAATATGCAATGATAATGTGTTGGTAAGGTGAGCTGCAAAGGTAGAAGATATGATATGAAATGATAATGTGTTGATAAGGTAGAATATATGGTTCCGAATGCCAAAAGTGATGAAAAACTATAAACGTATCGATCAGACGCAATAAGCAAACCATGCTTTGGATGTTTTCTAGTAGAGCTTGGATTTTATTATTTTTACACAGATATTAGCCTGGAAAAAACGATGACTTATAACACAACTTTTCCATTTCCTCCAAACACTTTAATGATAATTATAGGTACTGGGATTCCTGTTATTACTGTGTTAGCGAATATTCCAGCCATCGCATTGGTTTTCTGGATAACGATAAAGAAGAAAAATATCAAAAATTTGCACCTGTTAAGTATAGGAATCACGGATGCTTGTGTTGGTCTATCTTCTTTGCTAATGCTACAGGTGTTTACTCAAAAAAGTGTAGGAGAATTTTCATTTTACGATTGTGTTTTCCGGTACTATGTATATAGCCTTACGTTTATAGCATCTCTACTTCATATCCTTGGAATTTGTATTCAGAGAATAAAAATCTTCATGTCTAAAATTGAAGTTCAGCAAAATCATAAAATGGTAGAATGGACAGTAATAATTGTGGCATGGATACTGTCAGCCATCTTGAATACCATCGGACTAGTTTCTTGGGTTGATGAACATGAACTTGCGTACTGCTCCTTAGACGAAATTCTACTGGATAATGCACAAATGTTTTTTAAGTATATCGGAGGTGTGTATGCTTTTGTCGTTGTACTTGTGATAGTAGCAATGGCTGTAATGACACGAGCCATTTATGTAAAGACAAAATCACTTCTGCGGCAATCAAGAAAACGATCAACAAACCTCAAGATATTTGCAACAACTGGGATAATTGCTGTATTATTCTTGATCACAACAACACCACTCGCATGTGTTTTACTGATGTCAGAAAACATTGAGGACGATTATCGTACTATAAGGGGTATATGCGTTGTTATTTCCTTGATAAATTCATCAATTAACCCTTTCATATATCTATTTAGCATAAAAGAATTTCGGAACTCTTTGAAACAGCTTCTTCGTTGTAACAAAAGCAACATTGTCCGACCATCAAATGTTGTAAACGTGATTCCGCCTAACCATTACGCTAAACCAGGTCCATCAAATATAGCATTATTCGATGTAAAAATTACTGAGCAGAATACGAGGATTAATCAAAGTAAATATATAGTAATGCCAAATGAAAATAACAAACAAGAGACAAACCAATTGGTGGAACGAAAACAGAAAACAAACCGAAAATTCGTGCGTTTCAATTCCGCTACGAAGCAGTAGAAAAAAATAGAGTAAATTATGGAAGAAAATGAGAAAAAGAACATGATGTCATGCTTTTCCAATGTACCGAACAACTTTTTTATGTTTTACACTTTGATTTTTAAAAAATGGAGACTGTTCTATATAGTTTTGTTTTCATGATCATTTGATATACAATGTAAGAGCCTATTTGATGTTTTGGAATCAGCCGGAGTTTACTTTAGTACGCATCATCATTAATTTAATTTTTCATTTGAAGTTGTTTGCTTTTGATAACTTAGTTTGTTGCGTAAAATCACTCGGTACAGGTAGTAGGCACTGGATTTGGCCTCCTATTTCGATATCTTTGGGAATAGGTTCATTGTACTTCTTTTTGACCGTATTTGGATTATGGCTTTCCATATTATTTGATTCACATCCTGCTGATGAGGCCACGCGAGTTACTCCTTTGAAAACATGTACAGCATAACAGAGTTTACTATGCCACTTCAGTAATTTTGTATTTCATAATTGAATTGTTAAATATTTATTGACCTAATGTGCCAAATACGATCTGAAGAGACTAGCGAAATTTACATGTTACTAAATGTTTTTTTTTTTTCGTAATACGATTAGTGCTTGTGTGCATTTGTGTTGTTTTATTTAGTTGGTTAATGCAAAAAAGTGCATGCAAAAAAAGTGCATGCACCGTGGCGTTTCTTTCCACAGTTTGGCTACCGTGGTTCGCTATCAGACTTTCCGGGTTATGCACAGACAGGGAATTCCCCTATTAACCACCAGGGGACGAGCCCGGCAGCTCTGTAGCCGAAACTCCTGAACACCGATTCAGTTGCTGAGTCATTTTAGTGCAAAATATTGCTGTCCGTTTCACTTCCCTTCAATTGAGGTATTTGGATATGGATTTGTTTCTCCTTTGCAGGTTGATAGAGCATAAATTATAGATCTGCATGCTGCTTGGAATTTGATTTTGTGTTAAATTTATGACAAATACATGTTGGACTTCGTCATTAATATACAAAAGAGATTTGTAGGGTATGTTATACTGATTTCTCTTCCCAAACTTTTCCATGTTTTCTGGATCTGATATTTTTATTTTGCATGTTGGTAGTATATATCAATGATGTGCATGCAGGTGCAATTTGAAAAAGGGAGGGGGGATTCCAATAAGAATTGTAAGGAAATTTTTCCGAACGGGTATTTTCTTACTAAAACACCAGGATGATAATTAAAAAATACATGATTGTCCCGAAAAAGGAAGGTTAATTCCAACTCTCGGAATCCCCCCTCCCCCCGAATCCGCAAATGGCATGTTACTTGGATTTTTTATTTTTGATGATTTATGAAAAAAAAATACTTGCTGTTTTATTATGAGATCGAAATAATGTAATATTACTACAAATTATACTATTTATTATCAATAAAAAGAGTATAAAATCGAAGCTTTGATTAATCTTAGTAATATTTTTGCCGTCCCTTGTCTTGATTGTGTGAATAAAGACATCCATTATCATGGTAACAAACTGCGAATAAACAATAATTACTTACGGGCTTAATCCCCCAGATGGTATTGGTGTGTGCAAACATGTACATAATTAAGGATATATTGTCATTTTTTATTTACTACAGTGCAGGTTATTAACTAGAAACCTTTCAATATTTCACAGAAATGGTATTATCGAAATAATAGCTATCAACACGTCTTTGTTAGTTTCTTAAAACAATTCGATGCGTATATTGGTTATTGAAAATGACAAATATGACTATACTTAAAGTGAAGAAAAATATTAGAAATTGTAAATTAGAAATATCATTTTCGACACAAGTCAACAAAATGACCATAAACAGAAATTAAATTTACACTTCGGTATTTTCTTTTTTTTTTCTCTCTAATATCTAGAAAATTTAGGCACCTTCCCAATGTGTTACAAAAACGATAACTAACACGATGAAAGAATCAATGTACATATAAATGTCTAGAAATATTGATTAAAATTTTAAGTATTTTTATGATATTCAATCGATAGACTTTTTGACATATTCATTAAAACATTTTCTCTCAACATTCCCTTTAATGATAACACAATACCGAAGTTACTGAATGGCTGTTGTAGGTTTGATTTCCTTGGTGTGAAGTGACAAAAATGTCAAACTTTCATCTACGGAACAATATATGCAACTTTGTTATATATTCTGTCGAAAAAAAAAGAAATGCTAGGGTATATTCCTATAATAATATGAACACATTAACAAACGTACTTTTTTACAATAAGATGAATGAATCAGAAAAAAGAGATCCTTTCAAGCAACGAATAGCATTCACTTTAACAGAAAGATTTTGTCGAAACTGTAATGACAAAGGGTTTGAAGCATAGGTAAAAGGTCGACAAAAAATATGTATATATGCATTTGTATAACAATCAGTTTTGTAAAACTAAGCTTTGAATTTATTTGAAAGGAATACGTGCAATACACACGTGAGAAAGATTAGAGACATCAAATTTAATTCATCATCTACACTCCTCCCTTTTCACAGTTCACAATTGTTTAGCGGACGACCATTTGATTTTCTTAGGAAAAGGGGGGGGTTGATTGGGCGATTTTGTAAATAAATAATTTAATATTGGTGCCAGTGAAAATACATATTTTAATCCTACTTGTTATGAAAACAAATAATTTGAATAATTTTCTGTTGCAACTGTAAATAAATAATTTGATGTTACATTGGTGAAAATATCCCCCCCCGAAAATCAAATGGTCGTCCCCTTAATTCAAATGTCGCCCAGGATACAACCAGTAAATTACTACAATATTGAAATAAAAAAAAATGTTTTGTTTTGTGTGTGTGTGTGTTTCAGATTTTAATTGTCTTGCCCGTACAGAGAAAAATCAAATCTTTGTACTAGTAAAAAAATGTCAGATAACTTGAAAGTATTAGTTAAAAGGAAAGTTTGTACAGAGTAACGCAATGGGAAACTCGATCTGTCCAACAGTAGACAAAATCGTATACTTATTCTTATCCATAAAATTGTGAATAAGCCTTTCCACGAAACTCTTTGCCGAATCAAGTAACAAAGACATAATTACTAAACAAGACAAATAAACTTTAGTTACATTTATTTTTTTAAAATATAACAAAATGGATTAGACACTTTTAAATTTTTCTCCGATTTACAATTATTTACAATATTATGACATGCTAACAAAGTTATCATATAATTACACTATTATATACAAGCTTTATAAAATGAACACATTCAAAACAGGGGAAAAAAGACCAAAAAAAAAAAAAAACAAAAACAAAAAGCAAAAGGAAAGAAATGTGTGTGGTGCGTGTGTGCATACTTTTTTGTTTAAGCAATAAGGAAACGTTTAGTTTTCTTAATATACTTAAAGACGTTGTGTAGTACAATACCGTATTGCTCAAATGTAAAAGTGTTGCTTGAGCCAAGGAGAAGATTCAAGTCCAGACTACAATAATCCTCTACCCAAATTAGATACTTAATAATTCCTCTACGGCCTCATAATGCAACAGGACATTCTAGAAAATAATGATGTGCAGACTCATAAGCATGGCCACATCGACACGAGGGGTTTTGTAAAATATTTTCTTTATAGAGATAACCATTGAGAAAAGAAGTAAGTATTATATTAAGTTTCCTGGGACCTACTGAGAAATATTTTGGTACTTATACTCTTCAAATTAGTTTTAAATTCCGATTTACTATTAATGTTCCTAACATTGACGGTCTAAATTCAGGCGCGGATCCAGGCAATTCGAAAAGTGGGGGTTATAATAGGAATTAAAAGGAAATTTCGCCGAGCAAAGCGAGGCGCGAAAACTTTTGGGGGTATTCTTAATAACACATCAGGATATTCATTGAAAAATACATGATTGTCCAGAAAAGGGGATTCCAACCCCGAGACCCCCTCTGGATCCGTCAATGAAATAATTTCAATTCCGAATAGTTGAGGGGAAAATGATTCACTAGTTAAAGATAGTCTACAAAAGGGGAGGATAAAATCTTCACCGTATAGTTGTAGACTGAATACTCGTTGGCATCAGTACATTAAAATACTCTGGTGCATTATTGTTAAAGATCGAATGAAATAATTGCATTTTTTTACGTTCCCTTCTTACACTTAATTTTTCCCAACCTAATTCTTTGTCAACAAGATCAGACTTGGTGTAAGGCAATTATCAATCGCGCAACCTCCAAATGCAACCTTTCTAATTTATTTGCCTTTAAAACACCACAGCTGTCCCACAATGCCGATGCGTATTATGGGCGAATATACATGTAGACCAAAAATCTTTTTTTTTTTAAATTATAACGAGATAATTTGTATTTCAGCTTACCACAAATATTAAGATTTATACTGCATCTCTCTATTTGCGTAAGTAAATTACATTGACTATATAAACATAAGTAATATACAGTCACTGACCATATAACACTTTATCCATGACGTCAACAAGTTTCCATACAGTAAAAATTAATCCATGACGTTGACA
The DNA here is from genome assembly GCA_002080025.1 of Modiolus philippinarum. Taxonomy (NCBI): domain Eukaryota; kingdom Metazoa; phylum Mollusca; class Bivalvia; order Mytilida; family Modiolidae; genus Modiolus; species Modiolus philippinarum. The sequence continues at coordinate 73,368 of MJUU01067928.1, read as the reverse complement.
GAAAAGTATGGATTCAAGCTAGCGAAATCCGCTTCACTTTTTAAATCATCATTTATACCTATAAATTTTACCTAAAATTCGCTTTGCTAGAGTTGCAGTATAAACACAATAACAACTCTATATAGGGATTCGGCTCGAAACGGTTAAAATGCTCGACAAAGCGCGTTTCTAAGCCTCATCCTTATATTGCGTTTTTGTAAAGTCAATTAATGTACTGTTATTGTCTATGTTTAGAGACACTTGATACAAAACTTGCAATATGCACATTACACATGGCGTCATTACTCAAAGTAACGCCGCAGAGATGTTTATGTGTCTCGCTTAGAGGAATGGATTCTCACTTTAAATGAAAGACAGTGTCATTGGGGATATTGGTATTAGTAAACATCATAATTTCTGTTTTGCTCGGATTAAAGCACATAAGCACATAAGCCACTCCTTTGACCAGTTGTGATCAAAGTAACCGAACGAAGTGTCATCTGCAAATAACCTACAATGTGAGATACGTGTAAGATTATCTGTAATATCATTAATGTATATAATAAAAGCAGAGGCCAAAATTGACCCTTGGGGAACCCCGGCTGATATATTGCAAAGTTGAGATGACGAGGAACTAATAAGAATCCTTTGTTTTCTAACTAATATTTAGAAAACTTTTAAACCAATTCAATAATTTTCCATGTATCCCATACGAATTTAAATTATGGATCAATCCTCCCCCCAAACCTTATCGGACGCCATAGAAAAGTCACAGAAGACAAAGCAGTAATATTCCTTTTTCTCGAGAGAATTAAGGATACAATTATATATTTTAAGAAGTAGATGAACAGTTGACCTATTTGGTAAAATTGGTAAAAAACCAGTTTGATACTCATTAATTAGATTATTACCATAAAGACGATTATAAACGTGCTTATAAACATCCCTTTCCATGATTTTCCCAACACAGCTTATGAGATATATGTCTGTAATTTGAAGGAAGAGAGGCATGTCCTTTCTTAAAAATGGCAGTTATATTTGCAATTTTCCAACTTTTAGGAAATATGCTTTGTTTAAAGATGTATTAATTATTTTTTTTGTAGAGGGATTGCTATTTTTTCAGGACATAGTTTTAACATGCGGTGGCTTATTTGGTCAGGTCTTTTACTTGATCTGTATTTACGAAAAAGACTTTATTCAGAAAATGTTGTTCAACCACTGGGAAAATGTGGACATTCACAAGTGCTAGTCTCTCTTCTTGTTCGAAAAACAAACCAGTGATTAAAATAAAAAAGTTCCTTTATACTTTAATATCAGAAGCCGCCTCGGACAAATTTAAAATGCAATAAATAAATTCAAGTTCGTTGAACGCTAATCTGTTTGTACTCAACCTTACCGACTAACCAAACTTATCCTTTGTGGCGATTAGGATCTCTTGCTTCAAAGGCACTTCTACATGTAGATAAAATGACAGCAAAATCTCAGTAAAGAAGATTTTATTCCCATTTATTTTTTATTCCGATGTTGATTTTTACAACATATTCTTCAAAGTCTTAGCCAAGTTTGCGATCCGGTTAAAATCTTGAACATTTTCAATTGTCGGCATTGATTGTCATGAATTAAACGAATCTACTCAGTATGAAAATCAAGTATCACTTTTACTATGAACCTTTCAAATATTTCTAGCAGCAAAAGATCCAAGATTTAGACAAATGTAAATTACTACATTTTATTATCTTGGTAGATTACTTTGGAATTGTTTTACGGCAAATAATATTTAAATGCAAATGATAGACAACGAGTGCCATATTAGATAAGTTAATGTAAAAAAGGGCATCTTAGAAAAAGAGGGATCTTAATTTCAAAATATTCAGAGCATTTCTTTTATGTGTTCTCTGCACTCTTATGTAAGATCAGTTTCACATGCAAAACTGGGGATATTTTCAAGTTAAGAAAATGGCTGAACATATCGGCATATCTGCAAAACAGATCCATTCGACAGATGCGGTTTCCGTTTAATTTACCCATCTTATCACGGAACAGTTCCCCAAATTCTCGTGAAATCACACCGCCATCGAGACTTCGATAAAGCTTCCACTTCAAAAACATAAATCGCTAATATCTCGCTAGTGTAGGAAAATACATAATAAAACCATCTAAACACAACCTAAATGGTAAATGCTTTCCAGCTTTCATAACTAGGAAGTTGTAATCACGGATATAAAAGAGGAGTTTCAAAAGTAAACAAGGCAAATCACGATCTTCGTCTTCAGATTTCCACATGAAGGCTCTGCTTTCTTTGCAATATTTTTTTAATCAATCAATATTATCAATTTACATTTTCGAAAAGCCACTATCAAATAATTAAGGAAAACAATTCACTTTTCGGTTTAGATATATGTCCACTAAATTGAAAGTAGTTCAAGATATTCTGATGTGGCCGTACCGTTTTTGTTGTGATTAATATGTGGTGATATAGAGTTGCCAATATCTGTTATTATATCTCTCTATTAAAACATTACCTTATTATTCATGTAAGGATTAACCAGATAAAGTAGAAACTTTCAACAACGATAAGTGTTGTAGATGTATGAACTATGTTGCATTATAAGCACATGTACACAACAATGACAAGTACCTGGCTCAGCATTGTTGACAAAGCTGCGCATCTTTTCAGAACTGTTGAATTGTAATTGCAGTTTTAAACATCTATAATAAATTTTAATGCACTTGATTGGAGGGCATCAGAATTTTGAGGGGTAAAATCCACGATTTACCGTCGGAACCAATAGCAACGTAATGGCGCAGACGCACACCAAACTTCCTGTGATTTAAAAATCGATTTTTGAATGTTTTTATTCGGACTTGCATTAGGATAGAAATAACCAAACTGTATTTTCTGATCTTCAGGGATAAATCTAGGATTTTATTGTCGCAAACATCCGTTATCCGGCTTTGCGTTTTGCCGCAGTAAAATCTACGATTTACCCCCCCTCCCCCATCCTAAAATACAGTATAATGTCCACACGTCAATGATCCATATACATTTAAAATCAACAAAAGAATAATAATTGTCCGAATAGGAAACTTATTTTTAGTAATAAAACAATGATATTTCGAGTGGCCAAAACATATTCAACTGTTTTGGGAGAATGAATTAATGCGTTTGTAGACTTTGTACACACCAAGCTCATTATAATTTTTTAGTTTATTTTGTATTTTTGGTTTTTTAATTACTTTTTTGTCCTTTGGTGTGTGTGTGTGTGTGTGTGTGTTTTATTTTGTTTCTTTCTCTTTTATTTTGTTTCTTTCTCTTTTTACAACTTTGGTTCTAGTCTTTAGGTTAAATATGAAATTTTTGGATAAAGTATTTACATAGCATGAGGTGTATTGTCCAAACCTACCTATCCAGTCTATGAAGTGTACATTTTACAACAGATCCGTTACTTTACTAGTTTGTACAGCGATTAAACACTCTCAAAAGCTACAGAGTCAGGAATGTGTTCATCCCATGTTGCTCTCTTCCCTCAAGAAAGTCTATGACAATCACCATAACAACATTGAAACGTCAAAACGAATATTTTTGGCTAGTTTCAGTTCTTTCCGGATGTGAAATTTATCCTAGATTGCCCCACTGAAAGTTTGACAAGCTTACTGATGTCACTCTCGGTGTTTATTAGGTTCACACTGTCAGTGTTTTAGTCTTTTTTGTCGTCTTTTATACCATACTGTTAAGTTTTATTTTTGTCTTGGTTAGTTACGTCTGTGGTAGTGATGTGTTCTGTTATTGTCTGAATACGAAAGAGGTTTACAGAAGCTTTTTAAAATTTTTACCTTGGTAATATGAAAAAGAAAGGAAATGGGGTAAATGTTTGAGGGTAACCACAGGAGAAACATGAACCATACACTTTTAATATGTTTTGTATATAGGATTGAAAATTACATTGACCAATCAGCTAGCAAACAGTTTTTCAAAACCTTACAGCCTCATTGACCGTGTGACAGACGCATGACATGCTTAAACTTCCGGAGTACCTGATATCACTCTTAGTTTCACGGGAGATCACGCAGCGAGTGCGTTGGTTTTGTTGTGTTTTATCTCTGTGTTTTGTAGCTATCTAACGTCATTTTTTTCTGTTTTCAATTTTTAGCCATGTCTCTGTGTCCCAATTTTTGTAATATATAATCCTTTGTTTCTTCGGTACTCTAATATCATTGATTCAGATAGGGAAAACGGCAGAGCTGAGGCTTGTTTAGGGGGGTTTCCAATATCCCATATCCCAGTAAGTCTGGACTAAAATATCCCTTTGAAAATTGAAGATATCCCATTAATTATTGAAATATCCCGTTTTCCGTAGGCAAAATATCCCATATCCCAGTACTTTTTGTCCCAAATATCCCGTATCCCATTAGCAAAAGTCGTAAATATTCTGTATCCCAATATACCCTAAACCTGCCTCAGAGGTATTCGTTTTAAATATTTGCGAATAAAATTTTCTTTTCATATCAAATTTAAAGTAACCCATGCGTTCCACTTTCAGGTAAGAAAAACGAAACAAAAAAAAAAAACAAAAAAGAAATTAAATAAAAATGAAAAAAATTATGAAAACTATATGCAACAATTGACATTTTTGGCATGTTATTTTTTGGCTTTGTTCTTGTTTTCTTTTCCCGTTTGTTTTCTTTTTTCTTTTGTCTTTTGCTTTTTTTTCGTTTTTATAAATGCTGTATTTTTATCTTATTTGGTCTTGATAATTTTTATTCATTTTGACGAAAGTCTGTTGCAGTTTGCACTCTTGTGTTTTTGTCTCAGTTAAAGTGCTATTACTTGAGGATCTCTATTGCTTTAAACTTTAATCGTTTTGTTTTGCAGCATCTGTTTAATATGTTTTGATGACATGCTGCTGAGCAGCAGGCTAATCTTAGTCTTTCCTCCTTTTTCACTTAATCGAAAAGAGATTCACAAAGAGCATACATATCATATACGACTTTATTTGTTTGACTGCCTGAAAACATTGTTTGCTTTTTTTCCAAAGGCATCAGTTTTGAAGACAATTATAATTAATTAATTACTTTTGAAAATTGTGTAATGGTAATGATATTTTAATGGACATTTGTCTAATATAATGGTAATTTAATCTATTACTTTGGAAAAATAATTACCACAACCCTGGAAAGGAAATCACTGTTATTAATAAGTTTTATTCTTCGACAGAAAAATACTTACTTACTTAGCTCTCTTTTATAACACATAGAAGAGTTTATGCCTAGGCTGTCGTTGTCTATGATTGTCTTTTGTTTTTCTTGTTCAGAAATCTAGAAGATTATGTCACGTGATTGTAGTTTTCGCCAATTGTGGGAATGTCCTGTTACCTTTCCTACATGAATTTTAAAACAATGCATTATACTGCCTTCTGTGGATATCATCAAACAAAATATCCTTAGAGAATTTTATACTAATTCTTGTATATAAAAACGTACAGGTCTTGATCATGGACATAGCAAATTTCTGTATACATTTATGATTGACATTTATTTCGAAAGCTAATAAGTATTCACCAACCCAGTAGTCAGTACCTCGGTGCTGACCCGAAAACCGATTGTATTGAAACTTACAATATCTAAATTTTGCAAAATTATGTTAAAAACTAAGGAGCATCTCCCTCATGAATAGCTATGTCCTTGACTGAATTTTTGCTTTCCATTTAGATCATTTTACACGTTTTTCGGTTAATGGACTTCCAAAATGTTTTGGTTTTATCTGCACTAATGAGACATAAGTTGTCGAAATGCTCATATGCAGAAAATAAATTAACAGTAACCTCGGTATTTTGTTATTTGATACAACATCGAAATAGATATACATGTAATGTCATGCGAAATACTGAAAATCTTTTGTAGATAACTTATCATGGAGATTCCTTATTTGTTTTAAAGCATTAATTACAGTTGGAATCTCATTGCAAAATTTAAATTTAAATTATGCAGTCATCATATATCATCAAGTGTTGCACGAAAAAAAAATAACGTAAAGATAAACATTTTACATCGCTGTTCTAGAGGACTACACAAACTGTTTTTTCTGCAAGCTAAAACTATGATAGCCAGATGCGGCCATTTCGCGTTTTCTCCTTTCACTTTCTACAGAGCGAAAACACAAAACTGAGAAGGCCAAAACCCGAAAACCCGAAATCGAGAAGGCAAAAACGCGAAAGCGAAATCACTAAAATGCGAAATAAATTTCATTTTATGTTTTTGCGTTTCCGCTTTTGTGTTGCGCGTTTTCGCCTTCTCGATTTCGCGTATTCGCTCTGTGGAAGTGAAAGGAGAAAACGCAAAAAGGTCTCATCTGGCCACAATATAAAACTTTGCTGATTCACTTTGTTATTTACACTAATCCGTAAGATGTCCAGTCAAATACAATGTCATTTCAATATTGAAGAAAACAGTTATAGTGTCATAGTAGGTCCTGCAACAAAACAAAACACTTGATCTCTAATCTTCTCAGAATTTTGTTGTGGATATGGGTGGCAATTTTCTTTTTTCTCTTTTTCGTTCCCAATTATTTGCTAGTTTCCTTTTTGGTTCTAGTGTTGTTATATGGCGTAAAGTATTTACACGTGCGAGCCGTTTGTCTGTTGATGGACCTGGCTGAGGTGTTTGATCGAAAGGTTTAACGTTTATCACTGACGATGGTTTCACTGCATTGTTCTTATTACAGTTTGTGAGAGATTTAAAAGCTTCTCGAAATTCCTTTATACGAAATAGATAAACTATTGGGTTAATTGACGAATTCAACAACGAAATCAACACGCATATGCTTCTTTTTATGCGTTTTTTGTCTCCAAGGTAGTCGTATGCTAATAAAACACAAGATAATGGCGTTGTCGTCACAAAAAATAAAACAGCCATTATTCCGATGGTTTTGCACATTTTGATGTCTTTTTGCCTCAATGATTGACCAGGGAATTTATTTTTCTTTAGAAATATAACTCGGACCAGGATTCCCATTGCAACAATTACTAAAACGATAATAGTGGCATACAGACTTCCAACGAATTGGTGGAAACTCCGCGCTTGGTCCAGTACTAGTTCTTCTAAGTAGCAAGCTTGTATTTCGTGATTTTCTACCCACACCGCAAAGGCAACTACATTCAAGATGGCCGACAAAATCCATGATATGATTATAACTGTCCATTCTACTCTTGTGTGATTTTGTTGGGTATTAGCTGCAGACAGAAGAATTTTTAATCTTTGAATGCAAACTCCAAGAACATGCAACAAAGATGCAACGAACGTAACACTATACATATAAAATCGGAAAGCACAATCGTAAAACGAGAAATGCCGGTTGGCTTGAGTACATGTTTCCGATATTAGGTAAGCAAATACACCAACGAAGAAATCTGTAATTCCGATGCTCAGGAGATGAATATTTTTTATGTTCTTCCTTCTTATTGTTACCCAGAAAACCAATATAACGGCTGGAATATTCGCAGCAACGGTAATGATAGGAATTCCAGTTATCACAATATCATGGACAATTGTGGAAGAACATGGTGGCAGCGTTGTGTTTACTGATATGAAATTTGTACTATTCGCCATTGCTTCCCGGTTCGTTTTGTGGAAAATAAGGACTGATTCAAGAACCAGATTGATATACTTGCATATAATTAATACTTTTGACGTGTATGTTTTATTACTTTACAACTATTTTTTTGACGTTAACGCTTTATTACTTATGACGTATCTTACCAGAAAATTGCAATTACTTTTAAATTATCACCCTATATCTGTAATGAATATTGCTTTTTGCGTTTTAATATGTTGGAATCACCAGTAGTGATATATAAACATTAATAATTAGAGTATAACTAATCGATCGTGGTGAATATCAATAATAATAATGTCAAGAGTGCCGAACAACGCAGGATTAAACGAGTTTTGGAACTTGTTCCAAAACGAGTTAAATCCGTTGCATTGTTCGACACGAGTAACATTATTATTGATATTTATCACGATTGATTAGTTATACTTATTATTATATAGATTTTCAAATCTATAAACATATTTTTGGTGTAATTGTCTTGGGATTATCTTTTTAATATCAATGCGCCAGGTGTTTACATTGACGATAATATTGTGATGTCATTTCCTTGAGTTAAAATAAATTGTTTATTTCAATATGAGATTTATTTAATTGGGAAAACTCGATAAATCATCGCTATCTATATAATAACACCTTATATAAAAATCCTGAATTCTAATTGGTTGACTGCTGTCCAAGATAATTATACTCCAAGTTTGTAATGTCCTGGTACATTAAAAAAAAATGCGGTTTTTACCCGAGATACACACTTTCAATTTACAGATATCAATTTGCCCTAAATTATAAGACGTATTTAAATTACAGCAAAAAAGGTCGTTTAGAGTTCAAAGAAATGTACCATAATTTTGAATTCCTGGTGTTTTTTCATTAAGATTTTATCAAGATATTGCTTGTATAATACAATTTTATGTTTAAATTAAAAAAAAACATATTTAATCTTTGATATTTTCAGAAAATTGCCACATTTGTTATCAAACTAACAGTTTTACATTTTATTTTACAATTTATTCATACTGCCATTTAGAATTATGCATACAGTTCAAGTAACGTTTAGAACGCGCATTATCTGATGATTTTGGTCCTTTAAGGGCACCCCCTTGACGTTATTAAAAAAACGGCTTTAACCAATAAACAAGTTGCAATTTATTTAAAACGTACATAAACGTGTACATAAAGTATTAGTTTCCAACCATGCATACTAAATTTCTTACTCGAAAACCCAAAATGCAATTTTACTCTTTATTTCGACCTGAGGAAAACTTTCATAATTCCAAACCTCCAGCAAACTTTTATTATATACATAGTAGTATTACTGAAGCCCTTTTTAAAAGGCTTTATCGATTTAATGTGTAAAAGGAGGTTTTTCTTTTTCTTTTTCTAGATGCCCCTATGCATCGTGCAAAAAAAAATTGAGACACTTTCTGTCAAGTTATTACATGTAATGTGAGAAAATTCCCTGTGTTTCAGTTTACAAATCACTTTTGAGATTTCTTCGATTATTGGATATCGCGAAAAGAGAGATCAGGGATCATTACATACATACATACATACATACATACATATGTAGAACCTACGTACGAACTACCGTATCCCTATATTTTGTGTACCCTATACATTTATTTTCAAATTAAGACCCGGGAATAATTGATTGGTTAATATTGTTGATACTCTTTCCAGACTGATGAATTATTCAAGTTATTATCAAACAGACTGAGTATAATCCTCATAAAATAAACCTATCATTCATCGAAAATCTTTATATCCTGTGCACCCTACATTGCATTATAATAGACTCGTCCGAAAGTATATAAGGAGGTTGAACACAAGTGTCGGTCTCAGTTTGCGAACCATCGTTAATGGTCAGGATATACAGTTGTAATATCAGTTAAACATTGTATGAAAAAAAAATGATTCCATGTACTATAATTGTTCTGTAATTCCGAAATCAAAATATTCCACATGTATAAAATCCTATTCTGGACAGTGCATTTTGCTTTTAGCAAACTGACAGTGCAATGTCATAAAGTGATTTGACATCCAACAGATACTGTATATAGTTTATATAAAATTCGTAGAGCTTATTATACTGAGCCTTCAAGTAGTCTTTATACTCCCGCTTTAGCGGGCGTTATATAGTGATCATGGTGTCAGTTCATCCGTCCGTCCGTCCGTTCCTTATTCCGTCCGCAACAGGGGTACACACTTTGTGGCGACAACATCTCCTAGACCACTTGGTGAAATTCAATGAAACTTTCACAGAATTCAATGACTATTTAAAAATTTGATATGACTTGAATTTTGTTGCTGAATTCTTTACTCATGTAGTCAAATTGGGGAGCTGGGGATATATATAAGTGAGCTTTGTTCACAGTTTTTTCTGGTTTTTATTGTGTTCATATAAGTGTCAGATTACTAGGATATAGAACTTGACTATTTGAACTGTATAAGTTTACCTTATAACTTGAAAAGTGCAATCTGCAGTATCGTGTTCTTTTGATGGAGGTGAACTGTTCAACATTCCTTTGGATCATTTTGTTTTATAGAAGTGAATAATTTATTCTTTGGATAGTGAAATATTGATATTCTAAAGTGCCGTTTGATATATTCTTTCGATTTGCCGTGCTCAAATAACTAAATACCGAAGTTACTATGAATTTGGTTTCTGCGTATGCGCATTTCGACAACTTATGTCTCTTCAGAGCAGATCAAATCTAAACGTTTGGAAGGCCCTAAACTCAAAGATGTTTAAAAACTGACAGAGAACAAATAACCAATATGATCTTAATATAAAGCCAAAATCAGCTAAGGACAGAGCGTGCATGAGGGAGATACTCCTTAGTTTTCAACAAAATTTACAAAAATTTAGATATTGTCAGGTTCCAAATAGAATCGGCTTTCGGGTCAGCACCTAAGTACTGACTACTGGGCTGGTGAATACCCTCTGGCACTAACAGCCTACCAGCAGTGGCATCGACCCAGTGGTAGCAAATAACTAAATACCGAAGTTACTGTGAATTTTGTTTCTGAATATGGGCATTTCGACAACTAATGTCTCTTCAAAGTTACTTCTGTGTTAGTTCTTATTGATGACAAACAGGATGGTAACAGAAGTGTTTTTGTTTTTATTGAATCGCGAATACAATCCATATTTTCAGTGATCTCATTTGAATATAGTTCAAAGTGTATTGTGTTAATTTGTCCCTACTCTAGTTTGAATTCTTTGAAGCAAATTCTCATATATACAATAAATGTTAATCTGGAGTTATTCCGGTAACGAACCTCAGCTGACCACTCTAGATTCTTTACACGTTATATTTAACAAAACCTGATTTCCAACCGTGACAATGAGTGGGTCAAATGTGTATGCACTATAAAAATATGTGTGGATGATAAATAATGTTGTTGTAGTGCATAATTTGAGTTTAACTTACAGATTGGCCTGTATGGATGATTGAGTACACCTTAACGTTGTGGCATAAACAAACAAACAAAAATTGACATTTTGAGTTTAATCATCCTAAATACAGGAATATTAATTTTTGTCACACCAGGCTTAAACGAAGCTGATAAAAAAAGAAGATCCAAATCCTCACATCTTAGCTCATCTAGCGAGAGTTAAAGTGAAATTGCTAATGGTAGTGTATTGTTTATATATATATACTTCTACTATTAAAACTTAAACTATGGTTGTAAAGAAAAATATATATAGAATACTACATGGGTAAATCCGTATTACATGCTGTATCAACCCGAGACGTCAATATCATCCCGAAGGCTTGCCTGAGGGATGATATTGGTCGAGTGTTGATACAGCATGTAATACCATATACTGTTTATCATATATTTGAAAAAGAACAAAGGTCTAAGTAGTTTTCTAATTAAAATAACACGTTACCTTTGATACAGAATTTTTAGGTGTGTAATAAAGGGTAGCAGTCGTGACTGATATCGATAACATCACGGGGTGAAGATACAGGACGAAACATGACGTCTGTATTACACATGCAGGATTCTCGTATTTATAACTAAATATATGATAAATTGCGATAATAACCGGTGCTGCTATAAATTTGCTGGTTGAAGACATGAAATCTGTTATTGGTGATAAACAAAAACCGATAATTGCTGAAATTAAAAGCTTTACCAAAAGGAAATAACAGATTATTTAACTTAGCCAGAATGAAGTAATTAATGATCTAAAAAATATGTTTCATACATTAAAAGTAGACTGAAGAGCTTGAATAGCATATTCACAAGTTAAGCGGCATTCCGAAACACCCAACGAAAGTACTGATACAATTATCATTGACATAGCTGATGAGGTGGGGTCACTCTACAAACAAATGACAATGATCAGCAATCTCACTGGGAGAAGCAAACCATGACAAATTATTGTCAGTATTCCAAAATATAATTTCAAGAAGAGACTTCATAAATCTTTCAAGTTGTTGAAAGATGAAACTGAATTGCATGGTGTGCTCGATCATCATTGCATTCCAGACGAGGCAACTACAGAGAATAAAAAAATCGGTGCATGCGCCCTAGCTCCTTCAGTGTTGGCGACAAGATTAATGTTTAAGCCCTACATGTATTATGCGTAACGTTATGTACTATTGTTCCATACACATTAAGTCTTATTCGATTGTATATTAATTCTGTATCATTAAATTACAATGTATTAGAATTCTTATTTCATTATCTTCAGTGTAAATATATTTAACTTAATATTGCTTTATGGTTGGAGTTTATTATATGTTTCTTTTTGTTTGTTATTATTTGATTTATAATGAAATCGCATTTGCTATATTTTTTAGTCGTTTGTATCAATGACAAATGTTGGGTTCGAAATTACTTCAGTGTCATGTTTCCAACATGCCACTTGACATAGGAATTTGTAGGATTCATGTTTGTCTGTTTTATCAGCGGTCAATTCTAATGCCTACCCTAGATTTTTTTTTCATACCCTATTTGATTTACGGGACATCAGCTGTCAATTTGAAGAAAATTAAACGTTTTGACTTCGTAAAAAGTCTGTAATAAAATAAAACTAGAGGCTCAGACACTGAGCCTGTATCGCTCACCTGACAAAATGCTGAAGCAGGGTTTTCGATGTTCTGCATGGTGGCCATGTTTTTAATGTGAATTTCCCATAGGGCCAAAATAAACTATGTTCTGTGCTGGTGGNCATGTTTTTGTTTGTTATTATTTGATTTATAATGAAATCGCATTTGCTATATTTTTTAGTCGTTTGTATCAATGACAAATGTTGGGTTCGAAATTACTTCAGTGTCATGTTTCCAACATGCCACTTGACATAGGAATTTGTAGGATTCGTGTTTGTCTGTTTTATCAGCGGTCAATTCTAATGCCTACCCTAGATTTTTTTTCATACCCTATTTGATTTACGGGACATCAGCTGTCAATTTGAAGAAATTAAACGTTTTGACTTCGTAAAAAGTCTGTAATAAAATAAAATAAAGGAGAAACGACGTGTATATATCGACGAGATGACTCCAACATCAATATTTCATAGGTTGTAGATTTCCTGATTTCTTTAGAAATTGCTTTCGCAAGTGCACATTTTGGTTTCTTACCACTTTCTGATAACTGTCTCACAAAAACTTAATTTCGAGAAATTTTAGCGTCATAACAATAACCGCCGCAAATACAGCGAAAATTAGATACCAGCGAAAATAACCAATTCTACAGTGTGAAAACAGCCACCAATGGTATTAACAGATGCATATTTTAGTTATTAGATTTTAGTTATTAAATTTATAATTCCTTATTTACATTATTTTTTCATATATTGTTGTAGATGTACGTAACCTATATACAAAACTGGAAAGAGGTCTTTTTATTTCCTAGATAGCACTATATGATTTCAGTAAGTTTTAATGTCATGATTTTTCATCATTAATAAAGTAATAATATATACTAGCCACAAAAAGAACCGATACAAAGATTACAAATATCATAAACTCCAGCGTATAAACAGTTGAGGAAAATTTTGTTATTACAATAAAAGATGAGGTGTATGAAAGTTATACTGCAGAAAAAAATTCTTGCAGACATCATCTAACGTTGTAAAGATTTCATGAATATGCGACAATTTCATGGACATGTTGGTTTTAAGATTGATAAGACCACGGGGTTGAAAATAGTCTGATTGGGTGACTGTCTCGTCAAGATCTCAAAACAAGAAAATGTAAAAAAAAAATACTTGGCTGCACAATTTTTTTACGGGTTTAATTTTTAGTGATCGTCGTTTAAAGGAAGTTTACACGGCACAGTCGGGATGTGTTCGACATTTGCGACACATAAGTGAAAGAAACAACTCCGACATGTACGCAAATGTCCATGTATTGATAAAATATAAACGAAACTATACGCTGACAAAATTGTTTGGCTGAAAAAATTGGATTCTTTGAAAAAAAAATTAAAAATGAGTTTAAAGTATTTTCAATTTTTTCGATGCATGTTTTGTTTCGAGGTCAAAATAACCTTTCGTAAAATATTTAATACAGGAGTTGGTCTTTTATTGCAGTGTGGAGTTGGTAAAACAATTCCCCGTGGTAGAGATGTATGCTCTTTATTTTTCTTAGATATGGTGTACTTGTACATGAGATAATATCTCATGTGTACACTTTGTTCAATTACTATTATCTAAATTTATGTAAATTCTAAAACAGAAGGATTAACTCCCTCCATCGTACAGTTGTAATTAGCTATATTTGAAATAACTGATCATTCGGATTTCGTTTTGATTTATGCATTTTAAGCATTTTTTTTTTTAAATTATGGATTTCCTTTGTTTGGGTTCTAGTGCTGCTGATGAGGAATAAATTTCCGAAATGGCCATACAGCTCATTAAAATTATTGCAGTTGGAGTTAACATATGTGTTATGGTCTCATGTTCATTTACTCCATATCCTTTCGTAAAATATTTTAATTTTTAACATTTATCCACAAATTTTCCATAGAATTCATTTTTTGAAAAACAGCATGCACATCATTCCATATTTTTTAAGAACTCTTCACGAATTAAAATTGTCTGTGGGTTCTTCTTACTTGCAGTAGACTTATATACCATTTTATTCTACGAGTCAGAAAATATTTGGTGACTGAAAAAAGTATCGTTTCTTTTTATGGCTAGTATAAATCATTGAAGCAATAACAATTGCATAATCACAGTTTGTCTTTGATATGAAATAACACAATACCGCAGTTACAGTTAATTGCACATTTCGACAACTTATGTCTCATCAGTGCAGATCAAACCAATACATTCGGAAGTCCATTAACCGGAAAACGTGCGAAAGCTGATAGAGAACAAACAACCAAAAGCAAAAACAATTGTCTTCATTATATGATCAAACAATCACAGTTTGTCTTTAATATAACAAATGTATTTCCAACAGCTGTCACTTCTAACAAAGGCTGGAATCAATCTCGCATTTGAACAATTAATTACAATGAATCGTGAGGGAAAACGAACATAAATCTAAATCCGGGAAATGTATTTGTAATCAAAAACGAAATCAAATAGGTAGGCATGCAGGTGATGAAATATTAATATGGTAGTTTTATGGGTAATTTTCAAAAAAAGTCCAGATTTGACATGACGATATGACATAAAATCAATTTGATGAAAGCCTCAAATATATTAAATGAACCTGTAACATAACTTGTCTGGAACAACATCCTAAAATACGCAGTCTTAAACGCAAATAACAAAAGCATTATTAATAAGGGGGGATTTTTGTCTATCCTGTTACCATATTCTCGATTCATTTTCAAGTACAAACATTTCAAACTTTTAAAAACAAACCTTAATTATGAAAAAAATACTTTAAATCACATCAAAAATAACAAATTTGTATTCCTCTATTAATATTATCAAAAGATTTAGGTCAATGAATGCTATGTCCCACAAAAAAAATAAAAAACAAGATTTGCAATTTCTGTAAAAAATATTCCACCAACCAACAACTTGTTAATGCACATTATGATATTCAACTCCATTTTCTCTTTTAACCTAATCCAAAATGTTATTTCCATTATCTTACATAGTTATAGTTAGCCACAATAATTTACGGTAACAGGAACGGACAACTACAAGTAGGGTAACAGGAAAGACATAATGGTAACAGGAAAGACACACACACATGTGGATTTGCATTAATATGTGTCTATCCTGTTACCAAATTTAGTCCATCATTTTACCGTTGTGCGATTATCATTTACATCATTAACTAAAAAAATACAGAATAGTTTGAATAGCACTTGATTAATCAAATGTTTTATTCTTTCTAATCGTTGATAAGTTGTTTCTTAATGATTTTTCAGATTTGTGTTTTGCATATCGCATTTGTCTATGCTGTTACTGATATCCGTCTATCCTGTTACCAATGAAAGTTGAAATATACAGAAAATTCTCCAATAGTGTATGGATATAGATACACATGCAGGTTCTCTATTCATTTTCTCATTTACTCTGCCATATCGACATATTTTTAGACTTTAAAAAAATCATGAGACAAATTTACATTGAGATAATGTCTATCGTGTTACCATAAAAAGTCTACCCTGTTACCAAAATATGTCTTTCCTGTTACCATTGTAAGTTTTTCTTCTGGATATTTGTTTATAACATCGTGAAAAGTATGAATGGTTTAAAACGTCAATACTTTTTCACCAGTGATGATATAAGATCAAATTGCATATAAATACTGGCTAATGATTTAGTCATTCTAGTTTGACAGCTATAATTTGTCTATCCTGTTACCAAATCTGTCTATCCTGTTACTTTTAACATGGTAACTGGATAGACAGTAACAGGATAGAAAATTTTACACTTCTTTTGATTTTATGAAAATATAACCGTTCCCTACCTATCGGTGTTGGCATTTCCTAAAATTGTTTTTGTGTTTGAATAATAAAACTAGTTTTTAAGAGATTAACTTTTTAAATATATCGTATTTAAGGGGTAACAGGATAGATATTTTTAAAAGGTACGCCTCTAATTTCACTTACTTTTGGTGGTCTAACTTTTTTGTTGCTGCTTATAACGCCTTCATGTTTCCGTCACCATTTCTAAAATGCTGTATGCTACTAACACCATCAAAGAAGA
>MJUU01067928.1:23605-50954 GCA_002080025.1 Modiolus philippinarum | reverse complement strand
GGCCTTCTTCAGCGGAACTTTATTTTGGTATGGTACAATTAATCTGTCATAATGGATAACGTCACAAAACGTATAAAGATTTTATTATACCAAAATAAAGTTCCGCTGAAGAAGGCCAGTTTATTTGGCCGAAAGCTCCGGATAAATTTCATAGATTTTGTTTATATATATATATATACAAATACAGAGAGCCCATAAAGTCAGTTGTAAGAATAACATTTGGAAATAAAAAAAATGCAATAATTTGAAAGTACGACTGTATATTCATATGAGAAATTCTCAATTCTCATATGGATATATGAGAACGACTACTCCATAACTGAAAAAAATAGAGAGCATGCACTCTCTTTACATTTATACAATAATTTATTTTATGACTAAATTTTTTCATACAAGATTTTATGGCTATTTGAACTCATTTCCAAAATAATATTGTATATGCAGGCTACTAAATTTTGTGAACAGTCATCAACGTTTATCCCTGTTTGTAACCAAGAGGACCAAAACTTTAGATAGTGTTTCGTTATGCATTGAACAGTCCATTTTTATGTAAAAATATATGTATATATGCAATGGCCACATATTTACATAAAATGGTATAGTAGGCCACAATTAAAAGGTAAAAATACGCGAAAATGTACAAAAATGTACAAAGTAACCCGAGAAAATTAGCATATTCATTTTTAATGAAGATTTGTTTTAGAATTAGTTCATTGTTTCTTTGATACCAAATTTGTTAAGTATATGGGAGCATGACATTCAAGTCAAACACTCCGCTATCAAGAAAAACCTCAAGAAACGATTGACTTCAAAAGGAATGAGAAAGGGTGTATCGAGAGGCTAAGCATCTCCTGCCATAATAAACAATGAACATATATAAAATAAATGCACACGAGACAAAGTCTCTAGAACTAAGCAGTAAATAGACGCTTTTATTGTTGTTCTTCATCTTGGTGTTACCATGGTGCTTTCAATACTGAGATTTCCTAATACTAAGTTCAAAACGTCCCCTAGCACCGGTTTGAGCGGATGTCGAGCAATGCTACATGCATGCCTTATTTAACCCATGGATGCAGGATCGTCAACAAACGTAAAATTTACTGGCAAAGCGTTGTTACAATCACTGTCGTTTGTTGCCCTACGAAAGCTATAGTGTACTAAGCTAGTGGATAGATACAACATATAGACAAACACAGGACGCTCATCAAAACTTGGCATCATAAAAGAAGGAGTTTTGGGCACTCTCAGGGAGAAGTACACCATAACTCAAAAATTATGCATTCATCACCCATCTATTCCAGTATTAAAATCGTAGACAGGGAGAAGTCAGGTTCGAAAGCTTAAATAAGACATGACATGTACACAGCATGTCCTTTTTACTTCATTTATTGATTAATACATTTGTGAAATTAAACATTTTCTATGTAAATGACACTGACTTCCAAATAATGTCATACATGGCTATATTTAGATGATGTAGCTTGTGTTAATGCTACGGAATGCAAACAGATTTGTGATAATCCTGTAGGATGTTCGAATATTGCGTATCCAAAGTTGATTCTAGAATTACTGCCATATGGTATGTATTTCTAGCGTTATTTCTAACTTTACATAGCAGGTAATTTACAATACTTAACATAATTTTATCTTTACATAGCTAAACCATAACTATAAGCTACATCATTACTCTCGCTATACTAAGCAGGAATACGCCCAGCAAAACTTTGAATAATTAGCTGAAACATTAAGTCATTTCCATGTTTCACAATTCAAATTAGGAAGTATTGTAGAATAGCTGAATTCTTTGACTTGAAATTTGATCCATTACGGACATGAATAATGCCTGACTGTGTATATCTTTGAAATAATTACAACTTTATATTTATTTAGCTTTCTGCATTGGAACTAAGATAAATATTCATTTCATTTTCTGAATGAACATGATGAATAACGAAAGCTTGTTTAAGGATTATATGCCTTCGAAGTCATTTTTTTCTTCACCCTCGTCATCTAATTTGTTGCTTGTTAATTTAAATACAGGCATAATAAAATCTGCTCTATTTAAACTTACACTATGTCGATGTCTAAAAAAAACGAATTGGCTAAGTCTAGCACTTTTAAACGTACAAATTATGACGAGAAAACGCTCACCAAACAACATTACAAGGATACAGAAACACTCAAAGTTCCACCGAAAGATAACACCTTACCTACTATGTACTGGATTCCTAAACTTCACAAAAATCCCTACAAACATCGTTTCATTTCGGCTTCGAGAAATTGTTCTACCACAAAGTTGTCCATCAATTTAACCAGTGCACTCACTTGTATAAAGGAGTTAGTCAAAAACTATTGTGATAAAACATATAAAAAATCTGGTGTAAATTACTTTTGCAGTGTAAAAAATTCTATTCAAGTTTTAGATAAATTACAATCTATACATAGACCAGTTTCATCTATTGACAGTTATTATTTTTCTACACTTTATACAATCCATCCACATAATTTGATTAAATCCAAATTGGGAGAACTTATTAAATGGTCTTTTAAATTTTCGGGTCTTCGGTTTATATGCTGCAACAAAAAGCAAGGATTCTTCTCCAATATCTCTAACAACAATTATTGCTCCTGGGCATGTGATGATATGATTAAGGCACCGAATCTCTTGCTAGACAACATTTATGTTCGTTTCGGCACCATTGTTTATCATTAGGTCATTGGAATCCCCATGGGTACTAATTGTGCACCTCCCATTGCAGATCTTTTTGTGTTCTGTTACGAACGGGATTTCTTGAAAAAACTACAAAATGGAACTGTACCAAATAGTGATATATTTATTTCTATTTTCAATGATAATAGCAGGTACATAGATGATATCCTTACTATTGACAAACCCCAGTTTTTAGCTTATGTTGACACCATTTACCCACAACAACTGAAACTTAATAAGGCAAATAATGATTCTTAACACTGCCCATTTCTGGAACTAAGTATCATCATTGACTCTGGTAAATAAAAACTAAAATCTATGATAAAAGGGATGATTTTGATATTACTATTACTAATTTCCCCTTTCTTGACGGCGACGTTCCCCTAGCTCCATCCTACGGGGTGTGCGATTCGCTCGCATTTGTTCTACCCTTGACGATTTTAAGGAGCTTACCTTACTCTCACATTCAAACTTTTACAACAAGGTTACGGATTTTATAAATTATTAAATCCTTTTAAGAAGTTGTACAGAAGATATGAACATTTGATTTCTAGATATGACGTGACTCTCAAACACCTAATTACAAAGGGCATTTCTCATTCTCGATTTTATGGAAATGTTGTTAAAAATGTTGTTAAAAATGAAAAAAAAACAGATAAATAATCCAGAAAAACTAGGACGTAACTTACATTCTTTACGTAATAGTGGATATCGTCGAGATATTCTGAACAAATCCGTTAAATTGGCTTTGGATTCCAGTGACCTGAAGACTTTACATGTATACTGCCATCTCACTGATACTGCCGATGTCTACTGAAATGCATGAAGACTCTTTACCAAACCCTTCTTGGAGTGCGACAGCGTTTTACCAGCAGACTAGATTCCTTGAGCTACCCGGCAGTTTAGCGGCGAGCACTCTTTGACCCTTCTTTCAAAATTACGTTTTGTCATATGATTTTTCTGTTCCAAGATAGTGGTCATTTAGTTAGTAGTCTACCTGTATTGGGTTTTATTCGCATGTTTATGATACTACAGGGAAACGGGATAAAGAATGGGGGAGGTTTGGGTACCCATAAGTCCGGCTATCCCGAGTTCCTATCGTTTTTTATGTTTGTCTTTTGCTTTCATTATTGTTTTTCTGGTGCAGTTTGCTTGTAAATTGTGGCATGTGATTGTAGTTCCTGGCCATTGTAGGTGTTTGCAGTTATCCTGTTTTTGTAATTACATAAATATTCATGTATGCAGTTTTGGTTTCTTGGAATATCAGAAAAATGAACACTTTGCATGCTCTCTCCAATAGGAATTCTTTGGTAACAGAGCAATTTGTGAACATCAATATTATTTTTTTACGTTTGCCATTATGTTGATTTTTTTAATCATTAAACAAGCTGTATATCCAAAGATAATCCTTTTTAGTCAAATTTATAAAAGTGTTTTCAAATACATAATGTACATTTCTATATTTTTTACCAATGCCGATTGAAGCCCTCTCCGTTTAATTCCGAATCTGGATGTCTCCTTATAACATAGCAATGTTTTCTTTTACTAGGTTTGAGAGGTCTGATGATGGCAGTTATGTTATCAGCTATTATGAGTTCTTTGACGTCAATCTTCAACAGTTCTAGTACTATATTTACTATGGATTTGTGGCGACGATTTAGACCTCGTGCGCATGAGCGGGAGCTCTTAATTGTTGGAAGGTATACTCTATTTAATTGTATTTCATCCGATCAAAATATTTATGTAACACAGAGCGTAATCATTGTAATTATGTAACACCACCTTCTTCAGTTTTAGTTTATAATTGTTATTTTTAGAAACTCGTCATTTATTGACCAATCAGAATTACATATGAGATCACGTTTAATTGTTTTGATTATTTTTAGAAAGTGAAGATAGATTTTTGTGCATAGACATTTTCAGTTTATTAATTCTATTTTTAGTTGCCACATCTTTTTGTATTTCAATTTGTATTTTTGTGGTTTAAGGAGTGTTTTAAGATTGTTTACATTTAAATTAGTTTAGTGGTATCATCTGTTTTATTCACACTTCTAAGATTTGTATCAATTTAAGTCATTTTATAATAAATGACTTTTAACTGGAACATTGTGTTATTTCCTTTAATATACAAAAACGAGCAGAGTACTTGCTACATCATAGTAAAGTGAAGGGAATATGGAGTCAATTGGTGTCTTGATCTTTTAATTGATTGCTTTCAAGTCTAAGAAGTAATTGTAATTGAAACTGAGCTTGTTTATAGAGGGAGTAAATGAACTTGAACATCGTAGCAGGTTAAGGAGTAAATGTTGATGGACATCTGAGCAATCAAATTAAAGGAGTAAATGACATTGAACATCTGAGCTCAATTAAATTTCGAAGCAGTACATGAACATGGCCCAAAGTGTAGTACATATACATGTATATTAGGAAGTTGTGTTGCTGGTGTTATGGAGTCTGTGGGTATATAAATATAATGCTTTGTTTTGGGTCGTTTTAACCTGGATATGGGATGTTGTCTCCTTGACATTTACTCCATTTCCTTTCTATTTCATATTTTGTTCAGATGGTTGAATTTGTAGAGATATATATAATATATATACGATGATAGGTCTTATACCATGCCATACTATTATCAGTTTTGCCGAATTCCCAAATCATCGAGCGTTACCCTTAGACTCAATCATGCTGATTTAAAATGGCACAGAATAAAAGGAAAATTGGCTATAGTTAATCTTCTAGAAACGAGGAATGTGTCACAGACACAACGACCCAAAGAGGAGTAATAACAACTCAAAGCCACCATTACGGTGAGGAAACCCCAGATCAAACGGCAGGTCGGAGTCTTCTATGCACATTTAGATCTTGTTTTTACTAGACTGCATAGATATTTTAGATACATCTGCCTGGTTGTTTTGATATAATTTTAATTTAATTAAATTAAATTTTGATTTAATTTTTATAGTGCAATTAAAAAAAATAGAAAACAGAAAAGCAAGTGTTACTTCCGTTTTCAACTTTCAAACTTTTACTTTGCCCTTATTACAAAAACAGGATGAACTAGAATATAATATTTGTCCTTAGCGATGCTTTCTTTACTATTTAATACCAAAACTTGTTGCAATGCTTCAGTTTTTACTTAAGCACACTAGAGGAAAAATGAAAGGATATGGAGTGAATGTACATGTGACAAAAACGCACACGATACATAGAAAACTATAGTTTATCAAGGACAGGGCTTTTGTTCCTGTCTACATCTTGATTGTAGTTCCTGGCCATTGTAGGTGTTTGCTGTTATCCTGTTTTTGTAATTACATAAATATTCATGTATGCAGTTTGGGTTTCTTGGAATATCAGAAAAATGAACACTTTGCATGCTCTCTCCAATAGGAATTCTTTGGTAACAGAGCAATTTGTGAACATCAATATTATTTTTTTACGTTTGCCATTATGTTGATTTTTTTAATCATTAAACAAGCTGTATATCCAAAGATAATCCTTTTTAGTCAAATTTATAAAAGTGTTTTCAAATACATAATGTACATTTCTATATTTTTTACCAATGCCGATTGAAGCCCTCTCCGTTTAATTCCGAATCTGGATGTCTCCTTATAACATAGCAATGTTTTCTTTTACTAGGTTTGAGAGGTCTGAAGAGGCATACATGTACCAATCTTGGTGTCAAGAATTCACATCATTTTATGTAAGTGTCTTGTACTAAACAATTTGTTACACAAAATTAATGTGAAAAATTTGAAATAGAAATCAAAAGAGCTCATAAATTTTGCAGCAACGTTTAAAACTAAAAGAATGAGTAAGAATCAACGTTTGCTCAAAGAGTGTTTAGCATTAATCATGTTGTTATATTTTTTTATCTTTCAGAATTTTTATTGTGGTATTGTGTGGAGTAAGCATTGCTTGGATTCCTTTAGTGAGGTCGTCACAAGGTGGACAACTGTTTAATTATATACAAGCTGTACAAGGGTATCTAGGAACACCTACTGGTGCACTATTTGTCCTAGGAGTGTTTTGGAAAAGAATGAACGAATATGTGAGTTTAAGATTTTCATTTACTCACATTTATTTTACAGTAAATTTGGTATTTTCTTATTCACAAAAGATATTATAATGTATTTGTAACAGCAAAAATAATATTATAAAAGTGGAAGTATTCATATGGGGGAATTTTCGCTACAACAGCGTTCAAGAAAAATCCGCGAAAATTTTCCACATGCAAATAGTTTGGTTTTCAAATGTTAAATGTAAAAGTTAAGACATCAACGACTTTGAAAAAATACCCATTAGTAATATGGTTGTCTAAATAAACTCAACTAACATCGCACGAAAATTTCTACGTAATAGGGAAACAGTTGTCAAAGCTAATAGAAATGGAAGTAGTATATTTAGGTACATACATTCCTACGACAAAAATTAAATATGTTTAAACATGTATATTGTAGTCGTGCACAAAATTAGCCAATGTTACTTCTACTTGCAAGCAAGCTTAGAACCTCTTTTTAAAGTTGAAATAATAAAAATCCATCATGTTAATCAATAATTTTTAAGTATTTTGTTGAATTCTTGTAAAGTTTACAGCAATTTGTACAGTCTTCTTGAATAATATACTACAAAAGATTAAGCCAAAACGTGGTGCCTTCCTACTACATAAAACCAATATTACGAGGATTTCATAGATTTTCATTACTCCCACTAAAGTAAACGGACATTGAGGTATGAGCAAAGCTCATTGTTGAAGGCCTCATGGTGACTTTAAGATGAAGAACAAGAACAAAGGCGTTGTTCCTTTGCTTGTTTTACCATGTATTTGTAGAGACTTTGTCTCATGTGCATTTACTCCATAT
The DNA here is from genome assembly GCA_002080025.1 of Modiolus philippinarum. Classification (NCBI taxonomy): domain Eukaryota; kingdom Metazoa; phylum Mollusca; class Bivalvia; order Mytilida; family Modiolidae; genus Modiolus; species Modiolus philippinarum. The sequence goes on along the minus strand of MJUU01067928.1, from coordinate 43,385 downwards.
CCTTTCATTCACAATTCAACATCACAGAGTGCTATTGTTTTGTCATTCTATAGAATATGTAATGGTTGAACATCATTTCTTGTACAAATAATGACACTGTAACATGCAAATCTTTACCGTTTCATCGATTTCTAATTGTACTGGTATTTCTGTTAGACTTTTACTGAATATAACAATGTAGTGATATGTTGACATTCTAGTTGTTTATAATGCTGCATTATTCTCACTTTTTCAAATATCTAAATTTCTATACTGGCTGTTATAATGCACCTTGTTAACCCTACTGACTGTTTAGTCTTACTTGTAATTGAATTATGTACGCACTGCAGTTTAAATTACATATATGTGATTTTTTTAAATTCTTATTGCTGTTGAGAAATAAAAAATTTCCCATGTTACATAATAAATTTTAATTTTTTTTTGAACTAGAGAATAGAAATTATTCAGCTAAGTAACTCAATTCTTTGTTAATAGAATAGTGCATTCTTACTAAAGTTGAAGTGTTTTCTAATATATCACTCAAACCTTTATAAACAGTCCTGTCGAATATAAACTTTATTTTTGGCGCATTTTATCATCAGATCTTAATATATAGTATATCAGATTGAATGGCAATCATGTTATTTTAAGGTTGCATTGATGAGATTAGAGTATTTTGAGAAGTTTAAGTACATCTTCATTGAAACTTATTCAAACATTTTGTAAATGTGTGAAGAGGCATTAAATTATTTAAATGCATATATTGGCAACTGTTTTGACAGTCGCTAATCTAAAGTGTTTGAATCATGTCTCTGTTGTACTTCGTTGGAAGTCTATCTATTAAAAGTTGTAAAAGCAGTAATTGAATTGTATATAAATTTCATTTAATGACAAAATGCGCAACAAATAACTAAATACCGAAGTAACTGTGAATTTAAATTCTGCACATGCGCATTTCGACAACTTTTTCTCTTCAGTGCAGATAAAATCTAAACATCAGGAAGACCATAAACTTAAAGATGTTTAAAAACTGATAGAGAACAAATAACCTTGGTTTTCAACAAAATTTACAAAATTTAGATATTGTAAAGTTCCAAATAGAATCGGCTTTTGGGTCAGCACCGAAGTACTAACTACTGGGCTGGTGAATACCCCCAGGGACTAACAGTCCATCTTTAATGGCATCGACCCAGTGGTAACAAATAACTTAATATTAAATTGGATAATGTTGCATTTGCATTTCGATTTGTTGCAGCCTCAACAGTGTAGTAAATTTGATGGAAAGGCGATCTGTCACAACCAAAACTACAAATTACATGCCGTTATATTTATATAAATAATGAAATGATATGGATTAAATGCACATGATGCATTTAATGCATGGAAGAACAAAGCAAAGGAACTACGCTTTTATCGTGTTCTTTGCACTAAAGTTACCATGAAGCCTTAAAACAATGAGCTTTTCTCATACCTAATAGTAAGTTCAAGACGGCCCTTAGCATATGTTTGAGCGGTATTCGTTGCTAAAGGTCGAACAACGCGACATCAATGTCTTTTGGGTCGTCAAAAAACATAAATTTAACTGGCGGAGTGCTCTTAAAATCAATGACATCCATACCCGACAAAAGCACTAATGTCTCAAGCTAGCGGCCAATTACAACATATATATAAACAAACACAGGACACTTATCAACTCAAGTGTAAGAAAACTTTGCAATTTAAAATAGTGAGAACAGGTGGTCAGAATATCATAACTAAATTACAAAAAATAATAAATACAAAATATTGAAAGTATGATAGTATATCCATATGAGTTATTCTCTCGCGAACAAGTACAACATAACTGAAATACATAGAAAGCATACTTCTCTCGTACACCGTTTTTAAATATATACAAAAGGTTACCCGAAGGATACATCTATACTTTAAAGACTGAGCAGTTCCTCTGATATTTCGCAGCTATGCAAATACGTATTGCACCCAATATCTTCAAGAAAAAACGCGACTTTCAGGATGTCAAAATTGCTGGTATAACATCAAAATCACCTGATTGCTCGTCTCTTTCCATATTTATGTATGTTGCTGTTGTTCACAATATAATCGGGGATCTCTACATCATAAACAATGAGAAACTACGTGGTCTATTTACTAACGGTCCACAATATCGCAACCCGTCAATATTAATAGATAAAGTTGAGTCAAACAATGGGTTTAGATGCATTAAAATAGGTGCTCAGGAAGTCTAAGCATTTTTTCCTGTATTAAATAGGATGAAAAGATAAACATATATTCATATTTTGTTTGGATGAATATAAGGTTGTAGAACTTTACATCGTTCAACAAAAACGACAACCAATAAAGAGAAATGGAGTAAATGCACAAAAGTCTCAAAATACACACGGTAAAGCCAAGCAATAGAATTTTAATAAGCAAATTTCGAAGTAAAATCTATCATTTGGTTTTGTCTAAAAAAAACTATAGGAGCTGTAGATTGTCACCACTGATTGAATACAGCATTTTTAATACCTTTTTGCAAATAAACCTACCGTCTCAAGTTAATAAATGTATAACTTTAAACTCTTGTCATTTGACACAATCTTCAGATATATATTTATGCAATAGACATGATAGAAGGGTGCATTGTATTTGACAAAAATCCTAGAAATAAAACGTCCACTCTTTTGCCGTTTATTTCAAATATTGTCTCTCTCTCTCTCTCTCTCTCTCTCTCTCTCTCTCTTTATATATATATATATATATATACTGCGTTACAACCCTAGATTAAACCTACGAGGAGGTATCATCCGGTTATCGAAAGCTTTATTTTTATATAGCCTAGGTAGCCGCGTGGTCTAGAGCGCTGGACGTAGTGCAGGCGGTGTTGCCATAGATGTCACAACAGTGATGGTTCGAATCCCGGAGAGGGAACTACCAATGTGCAGATCTAACAATGTTGTGCTGATTTTCAGACATATATATAAATAATTCATCAAGCCCAGTATAATGTGTCACGATACATAGACGAACTGAATACTATGTTAACATGCTTAATTATTGTATATTGTATATGGGATCCATTGGACAGGTATAATATATATATGACAATATGAAACAAACTAGTCCTGATAAATCTAATATACCAAAATGAACCAATATTCTCACAGAAACTGAACACGAGCATAAGGCATGTAAAGTATTGTAAAGTCCAAAAGTGTATTTTCCAATAAATATATACTAGTATATAACATGGTATGGACAGGTCTGGTTTTTTTTCAAAACAAGTGTTCTCGATTATTCTCTGTTCGATTTTTTCAGCAAAATTTGTGTTATGGAAAAGCAATTATATGAAGTAGTTTCACCACTGGTATACAAAAGATGCATGAAAAATTAACATTTCACCACTGGTATACAAAAGATGTATGAAAAATGAACATTTTTCTCTCGGTTTTATACAGTCATGAACTGACGTTCGCAAGGAAACCAAATAGAGTTAACTCTCTTTGTGCTTTTAAGAGTTCATAAATACCTCGATTTGCTTTAAAGCTAGTATAAAATACATTAATAAAATTTGAATCATCAAAAGTATCTGTGCTTTAGTTTTATAAATTGTACAATGGTTTCTGTTAGTTCATGTCGTTGATGTCATTGTCGTTACAGGGGGCATTTTTCGGCATCGCCATAGGACATACAATAGGAATAATAAGAATGGCGATAGATTTGGCCTACCCTGCACCAGACTGTGGGGATCCAGAGACACGCCCATCTGTACTGTTAAACGTACATTACACCTACTTTGGAACCCTCAATGTTGTCATTACTTCCATCGCTATGGTGGTTATAAGTCTGTTAACATCAGCACAGCCAGAAGAAGAGGTAAGAAGAACACAGGGGGTGACATACATGTCAGAAGGGGTATATCTTTCAGGTTTTACGCGTTTTTTTTAGACATAAGTTGTCGAAATGCGCATATGCATAAAATAAATTTACAGTAACTTCAGTATTTTGTTATTTATCCTGAAGACAAATGTATGTACTAAGGGTCTTCGCTGATGAATTCGAAACCAATAATAGCAGTCTAAATGGAAACACATACAATGGCTGAAAATTATAATTACATGCCACAATCTGCTATGGAACTACACATGAAGAACATGAATAAGACAAAAGACAAACGTAGACAACGATAGGAACTCGGGACAGTCGGACTTGGTACCGGCACTGGTAGGGTTAAACCGATTTATGGGTACCCTAACCTCCCCTTTATCTGTCCCGTTTCCCTATAGTATAATAAACATACGAATAAAACCTAATACAGGTAGACCACTAACTCCATGACCATTATCTTGAAAGGAAAGAAAAACAATACATAATCTAGAAAGATGGGTCTAGGGGTGCTCGCCGCTAAACTGCCGGCTAGCTCAATGAGCCTATTCTGCTGGTAGAACACTGTAAAAATCAAATTCAAAACTTCCCGAAGGGTTTGGTCAAGAATCATCATAGATTTCAGTAGACATCGGCAGTATCAGTGAGAGGCCAGTATGTGTGCAAAATTTCCAGGTCATTAGGTCTCAAAGCTAATTTAACGGATGCAAGCAGAAGATCTTGTCGATATCCCCTATTACGTAATGAATGTAAGTTACGTCCCAGCTTTTCTTGACTTTTAATCAATTTCTGGCATTTTTTAGCAACATTTCCGTAAAAACGAGGATTAGAAATGCCCTTATTAATAAGTTGTTTACGAGTAACGCCATATTTAGACATCAAATGTTCATATCTATTATAATACTTCTTAAATGTATTCAATAACTTAAGAAATCTGTAACCCTGTTGTAAAAGTTTGGCTGTGATAGTAAGGTTACGTTCATTAAAATCGTCAACAGTAGAACACACTCGTACCAGTTGAGAAATATACATCCCATAGGATGGAGCTAGAGGGATGTCGCCGTCAAGAAAAGGGAAATTAGTAATAGTGAAATCGAAATTATCCCGTTTATCATATATTTTAGTTTTTATTCGTTTTATTGAAGATCGATATATATGAAAAAGAAAGGAAATGGGGTAAATGTCAAGGAGACAACATCCCATATCCAGGTTAAAACGACCCAAAACAAAGCGCATCTAGGGGTCACCGTACGGTCTTCAACACAGTGAGGAACCTCACACCATATAGCAAGCCCTAAATGACCCCAAAGGGTAAAAAAAAAGTGAATAAATTAATGGAAACAAACCACATCCCATAACCCAAATATCAAGAAACTAAAATTTTATAAGGAGACAAGGACAAGCCAATGACCAACATATTCCTGACTTGGGACAGGCGCAAAAATTGCGGTGTATTTCTTTCAGACAATAGTATTTCTTTCAGACAATAGCAACATTGTTAGAAGCCTTGTCAACAGGTACAAACACATATTTTTTTACCAAGATCCTTTAATTTTGACTTAATTCTATTTACAGACAGCTTAGGAGGTGACTGAACATAGTTATCTTTATAAAAATTTATTCTGTTGGTGGCCTTGGTAATAATTCTATCTTTAAACAAATTAAGTGCATGTTTGTCTGCCCTTTCTCGTATGCACCATTTTTTACAATAACTGGTTACAGCGTCATTAATTATATTAAAACATGCTTGCCAGTTTATTTTTGAAGGTGGGCGATATTTAGGCCTTTTTCTAAAGAATTGTCTAATTTCTTTATCTACAATGATGTTAAGATTCCCCGTTAATATATGTCCACATTGGTCATACAGATATGGGGACGTGGAACAGTCTCAGCTGCTAGGGCAGTTTTTTTCTCAAAATCAGCATCACAGGTAATAGAAGAGTAATTGAAAAAAAAATGTTTCTAGTAGGTTTTTTATAAGAAAAGGAAATGACAGGCATGTCCTGGTTGTCAAAATAAACGGGTACAAGCTTTCGAATATCTGGGTCCCGAAAAAATGCCTGCGATATTAATACGGTCAATTCCTTTATTAATGTATTTAATTTTCAAGAACTGTTTTATGTGCTTATCGGGTTTGTCGATTCTTGGATAAAGTCGACGAAAACAGAAAGCATCAATAATTATTGAACATTCACAGAGCGGACTATTAACAGACAAAGTATCACACTCCAAAGAGATTTAATAAAGTTGTGCTACAGGAATTGAACAAAGTTTAGTGAACAAACCATGCCGCCCATTGTTTTTGAAAACAGTATACATTTTTTTACAAAATTTAAGCGAAAAAAATGATAGTTGGTGATGCCTTTTTTAATAATGATTAAAAGATTTGGCGGGAATCTGAACATGAGAAGTCCGACTGAAGGTTTTTTGTCGTTATGACTTTTTTGAAACGTGAATGGTTTTTGCATAAGCCCTTAGAAGAAAAAATGTTTTGGAACTGGTAAGAATTTTTTCATTATAATAATGTTTTTGCGGGCCCATAATCATAGTAGCATAAGCTAGAATACAAAATGTTATTTGTCACCTATACAAAAAAAACTGTTAGAAAGGCAGGATATTTTCCATTGGTTATTAATCTTACTTTGCCTCGTCCGACTTTTGCGGTAAATATTTCAGTCAAGAATGATTTAGCAGTTCATATCCTCGATCTTACTTTAAAATTTGATGCTTACCATTGGAATTGTTATTCATGTCAAATGACATGTTTAATTTCAAGAATTTTCGGATATAGAAATATATTTAAAAACTGTTTTGTGTGATCATCGAGTCTAAGTATAAACATAGATGTTTCGAATGTGTTGTCAAAATAATAATAAAGTTATAGTTTTTAAAACCAATTGATCTCGGTGTCCTAGATTTCACAACGACGCCATTTTATGCATCATGCACAATATTACATAATAATTGTACATACTACTTCGATAACAATCAGTTAAACTTTTGCCGACTTTTATGCTTGAACAATTTATTGAATAAAATGTTAACAAATTAAGTGTCGCCGTTTTTAAATCTAATAAATTTTCAATCAATAAAGAATACAAAACCAGAAATCCCGGGCCAGAAATCTTTGGCGGCGACTTCAATCTCGGCCACATAAATTGGGATGTACCATGTACCATACATAAAGCTTCATGAACAGCTACTTGATATCATTGATGATCACTCACTCGAGCAAATTGTTAAAAAATCTACAAGAGGTGAAAGATAACTTGAAATCATACTTACTAACACACCTAGCACTGTAAATAAAGTTGAAACAATGCCACCTATTGGGAATGCAGACCATTACATCGTCTATACGGAATTTGGTATAAACTTAAAGCCAAATAAAAAAAACCAGTAGAAGAACATTCAGTATAACAAATCAAACTGGGATAGTATGAAACAAGATGTAGAAAAATTGACTCATGAAATATCCGAACAATATTACGATAAGACAACTGAAATTTTATGGAGTACTTTCAAAGATAAACTATTATCATCTATAGAATTAAACATCCCGCATACAACAATAACTAGCAAGAAAAAACTACGTTGGGTTGATAACAAGCTAAGAATTAAAATCAACAAAGCCAAACGACTCTATAAAAAGAGTAAACACAATAAAGACCTCTGAAACAAAGTGATATGAAAAAAGCATACTGGAATTACATAGAAAAAATGATTTTAGATTTACCCATACAAGAACCAGACAAAAATATTTGAAAACATCAACCAAAAAATTTATACACATACATAAAGAGCATGAAAAATGACAACACAGGCATAGCTGCTCTTAGAAAAGATTGTGTCCTGAAACAACGGCAGTAGAATACCGAAGGAACAAAGGGGTGAAATTCACAAAAATCGAAGTCCAAAGACAGGGCAAAAACGAGAACACAGAAAACAATGACGTTAGACACAAAAACAATGACACCAGACAGACACAAAGCACAGAACCAGAAACCACAACATTCAGAACAAAGGCACTAACAGTGTGAACTCCAGTGAAACTGAGAGTGACATCAGGTGCTCCGGAAGGGTAAGCATGTCCTGCTCTGTTAACAGCACCCGTCACACTGTAAGTGATTCAATCCGGGAAAATGTCAAAGTCGGTAGTCAAATCCCGGAAGACGTGAATCTAGCTGAAAATGTTCACTTATATTTGGGATACTGACACGTCATATCTTTCAATGATGCTATGGTGACGGCCATATAATTTCTTGAGGGATGAAATTAACAAAGGTTGAACAAATCCCTGACTAAGCAGCTTTTTGGGACAGTGTTTTTGCTCTGTTCAAAAAATCACTGTACAAACTACAAGCTCGACAAGAACGAATCAACTGTGAAATGTACACTCCATAGGCTGGAGAGGTAGGTATATTGCTGCTAAGAAAGGGAAAGTTCACAATGAGGAAATTAAAATCCTCACGCTTGTCATATAGCTTATATTTCAAACGTCCATCTTCGTCAATATACATTAAAAGATCTAATACAATACAATACAATACAATACAACAGACAAAGCAAGCATACTCAATAGTCAGTAGTCAATTCCAAAAGGCATTCTCAATAGAAATAGCAAGTGAGCCAATACCTGATAAAGGAAAATCTACCTATCCACAAATGGAAAAAAATAAACATATCAAAAGAAGGTGTAACTAAATTACTGAAACAGATAAATCCACATAAGGCAACAGGACCAGATCAAATATGCAACATTGCAACCATAATTTCACTCATTTTTCAGAAATCTTTAGACACTGGAAAAATACCTTCAGACTTGAAACATGCAAATGTATGCCCTGCATATAAAAAAGGTGACAAACACAATGCCATTAATTATAGACCAATATCACTCACATGTATCCTATGTAAAATCATGGAACACATAATAGCCAGCAGTATAATGGAACATCTTGAACAAAACAAAATACTTTACGATCTGCAACATGGTTTCCGCTCATCAAGATCATGCGAAACACAACTGGTCTCCTTTGTACAAGAACTAGCTAAAAACAACAATGACAACATTCAAACAGATGCAATTGTGATGGACTTTGCCAAAGCTTTTGACAAAGTCCCTCACAAAAGACTCCTGTATAAATTACAGTATTGTGGCATTGAAAACAACACACTCAAATGGATAGAAAATTTCCTTACATCTCGAACACAAACAGTCACACTTGATGGACAGCAATCAGGCAAAATATAAGTAACATCTGGCGTACCACAAGGAACAGTTTTAGGATCTATACTGTTCCTTGTATACATAAATGATTTCCATGAATATATCCAACACAGTACACTAAGACTCATTGCAGATAACAGTATAATTTATAAAACCATTAGAAAAATCGAAGACACTCAAAAATTACAAAGTGATTTAGATTCAGCGATAAGATGGGAGAAGGACTGGCTAATGTGCTTCCATCCAGACAAATGCTCAGTCCTTCAGATAACAACTAAGAAAAATCCCATAAACTACAATTACAACCTACATGATCACATATTACAAAAAGAAACATCTACTAAATATACTGTAGATATATTGAGTAACTTTACAGTCAGATCTAAAATGGAACAAGCATATTAACAATATCACATCATCAGCAACTAGAAAACTTAACTTCATCAAACGAAATTTAAAAGTAAATTCTAAAACTGTAAAAGAAAGAGCTTATACATCACTACTACGACCTAAATTTAGAATATAGCAGCTGCGTCTGGGACCCACACACCAAAAGCCAAATAAACCAACTAGAAATGGTCCAGCGCAGAGCTGCTAGATACACATGTAATCGCTACCATAACACCAGTTCAGTTTCAGACATGATAAATCACCTAGATTGGCCAACATTACAAATCCGCAGAGTAAAAACACGTTTAATTTTCTTTTATAGAATAGTACACCATCTTGTCGCCATTTATCCACCAGATCTACTTATACCTTCAGACACACGAACACGGCAATTTACACACAGTCACTCATTCCGACACGTACAAACTAAAAAAGATTCATACAAATACTCTTTTTATCCTAGAACAATCATTCAATGGAACCTTCTATCAGTTTCTGCTCAGTGCTCTACAGTTGACACTTTCAAAGAACGGATCCCAATCTCTTCTTACACAGCAATTACAAAAATAAAAAATTTCATTCAATGTACATAGTATTATTTAAATGTATTGTATTGAAAACATTTTAAAAAATAAAAAGGAAAATATGAAAATTATATGTCAGGAAAATATGTAAAATATCGGAAAATATTGTTTATTATTTTGGTATTTTATTAAATCACGCATGCACGGCACATAGTCATCAACAGGTTGATGGGCTGCGGAGATTGAAAGAAGAAGAAGGCCTATTCTTTGGCTGGAACTAATTCCGGATCCGGTTTTGAGGATAGAATCTTTAGTTTCAAAATTACAACCCTTTGTTTTGTGTGGAAAAGGCATCATTCACTTTTCAGTCACATCAAAAACTTATCATTTATATGTTCAGTTAATGTATCAAGGTAAACAAAACACTAAAAGAAAATGAATATGAAGGTTACAAATAAAATAGCAATACAATTCTGATAGAAATATTTGTAGATATGTTTTTGTTCTTAAACAAGACTACTTAATTCATAGCTGTTTTATTAAAAATTGTATGACGTTTTGCTTTAAAAACCTCGTTTCTTCATAATATCAATATCAAATTAGTGGTGTACTCAACTGTGTTTCAAAATTTGGATAAATTTCCCTTAAATTCATAACTAATGTAGCAAATTATTGGACATGTACCCCCTATACACCTAATTTATCTTTCATGTGTATATATTCTGCAGCTTAAAGGTGTAACATGGTGGACAAGGATTAAACCTGTTAAGAAAGAAATGGACAAAGAGGAACCTATTGATACAGAAATACCAGAAAAGAAGGATGTTGAAAATGGTATGAGTTTTACCGATGATGTTAAACTAGAAATTTGATAGATTTTAATTTTCAAAATTTGGTTGGCTGTCAGAATTTTTTAAAGACTTTCTTTTATGCTCTTCATTGATAATTCCTTTATTATTGTTCGCTCAGTCATCTGCAGAGAGCCATTTTAATTAAGTTTAAGCATTTTATGTATAACAATTTAATGAAAACGTGAAAATCACAAATGTAGTGCAAAATTAAAAGTACTGAGATTCATTAATCTTTGGAAAGTTATTTATATCAAAACTCCAATATTCCATTTAATTGATATTCTTTTTTCTCTTTATATGATACATTTCCTTTATTTTATTCAGATATGAAAAAGAAAGGATATGGGGTAAATGTCAATGAGACAACATCCCATATCCAGGTTAAAACGACTACAAATAATAAATTGAAATAATGGAAATATTTTGTTTTAAGGTAGATAGTTGCGCATTTAAAAAATATAGATATTTTACGAAAGGATATGGAGTAAATGAACATGAGACCATAACACATATGTTAACTTCAACTGCAATAATTTTAATGAGCTGTATGGCCATTTCGGAAATCAATTCCTCATCAGCAGCACTAGAACACAAACAAAGGAAATCCATAATTCCAAAAATGTTTAAAATGCATAAAACCAAACAAAATCCGAATAATCAGTAATATCAAAAATAGGTTAGGACAAAACTACGATGGACGGAGTTAATCCTTAGGTTTTAGAATTTACATAAATTTAGATAATAGTAATTGAACAATGTGTACACATGAGATATTATCTCATGTACAAGTACACCATATCATAATAAGAGCATACATCTCTATCTCTAGAGTCGAATACAGATTTGGCTTGATTTTTTGGCCATAACAGTCATTTGTGAGGTTCTCCTTTCAAAGGTGACGTTATAATTGATTAACCAATGTTAAGCGTCATATTTCGTCTACTTCTCCCGCGAATTCATTACCTTTTTCCGCAAATAATGTTAATTACGGCAATTTTGTAAAATATCTACGTTAGATGCATGGTGACCTATACATTATTCGCCATTTCCAGTAGTTGAAATTAAAAACGATATATTTACAAAAGTACAAAAAAATTATCATGGATAAAAGGTTAATTTCTGTTAAGTTAAAGATTGCCTTTCCATATTTTCTCCGTACATTCTATGTAAATTTAGGTGAAACATGACCAGACTTCGACCTGGATTCATGAAAAAACAAGCATGGCGACCCATTCTTTTTATTGCGGATTTCAAGTGTGTAGGCTGGGGTCTTCAATTGTGACGATCAATAGCTAAATCTCATAGATGTAAATATTAGTGTCTGTCTACCTTAATTCTGAAATATAGAGTGATATGTACTTAATGTTCACGGCAACGTCATACCAATTAAGGACATTTGTAATGATTAAGTGTGTCAAAAGATGGCAGAATTGTGTGTAATATAGTCACAGAATGGTGAATGCAGCGTCCGTAGAATTTTCCTTTTTCTTGTTCATATCCTGATAGATCAGACGAATTTCTAATAGCAAATGTCTCTTTGTTCATGTTTAAAGCGGCGATCGATTCCTGATATAATCAGTGAAATTCTCCCTGAAAGAACCTTTTTTTTTGTTTTTGCTGAGAAGTACGACCCCGTTATTAATGCGGCGTTTGTGTTTTGATTGGACGGTGTTAACAAGCAAAATAGCTGCAAACACATCTTTCTTAATGAAATAAAAGAAGTCATTTACAGTTGCTATCGAAACATTATTTCCAGTGGTCAATTGATCTAATATTTACAACTTGCTAACTTATTTACTAATGACAAAATATTTAACTATGACTTACCAATCAACTAATAACAAATACAAGATTGGTTGATTAATTAGTCCAAGGAGCAATATTTCAGCTATACCAGGACAAAAAACAAGTGAACCAATTCACAAAAATTTAACCAAAAGAAGAAAAGTGGACAGGGAGACCTTGGAAACGAGTTTTTGATTGCCATTGGGAAAAAGAAAAATGAATTCGGGCAGGAAAGATAGCCTCCTTAAAAAATAAAGAAGGATTCTTTATACTACATGGAACGGGGCGTTTATCTACACGGCTGGACCACAATGGTTCGCGGCCAGCCTTTCCATATTATGACCTCTACCATATATGGACGCGCCCGGCAGCTTAATACAGTTTTTTCCTCAATCTCAGATTAACTATTATTTTGATGTTCTGCATGTGATATAAAATATCAGTTGTATTATTGTATTAAGACTGCAGACATAGTGTTACCTATCTTTATTTAATATTTTAGGTCTGACTATACAGGAAGTTCCGACAGAAAATACAGTCGAAGAACAAGAACAACACTGCCATCACAAATTTCTTGATATGATTTGTGGAATGCCAGTTCAAGATACATCTGAAAATCCACATCTGGATGAATCGAAAACGAGAGAGTTCTTGACTGAAAATCGTACACTAAAAACTGTTCTGAATGCCAATGCAGCCGTTGGACTGATTGTTGTTGCTTTTCTGTACGGGTTCTATAGATAATTGATTTGTTATCATGTGTCAAGTGAATTGAAAGGTATTCATGTTTTCCATTATGGATATACTGTTCAAAAAAAGTCGTAGCCTGCAAAAACCGTTTAATGGGTGAAGTGTTAAAAGTGTACTGATCTGATTCTTTACATAAATTTATTATTCAAATCAACTGAGATTCGTTAAACAAAAATTTAACGTAATTTTAGTATTTTGTATTTGCTAGATATGATTGTGGGTTGCAGTAATTACCGTTTTGAAATTTTAAGACAAGCTATATGTTTGAAACTAGAATTGTATACATGTGTTTATGTTATCGATAACAATAAACAACTAAAATATATAATTAGTGTTAAAATAAAAATATCATAATTTTGCACATTAATATATTTAAATTAGTAAGTAAAACGGTAAACAACCAAAATTGAGCTTAATCAAAATAAAGACCTGTAAAACCTAAAGGTAAAAATAGAATTCAACAACCTTATATTAATGTACTTGCAAGATGTGCATTATTGCACATTTAATTTATTCTATCCGTTTCACGGGAGGTCACTTCCTATGTATAGGTATATACAGACGTACCGCTAGAATAGGTCTATTATTAAACTATATAAATGGGTAATGGGTTGTAATTTATGACATCATGTAAATAAATGGGTTGTAAATTGACAACAAAAGGCAAGAATCCCCTTCTAGTTGCTATTATTAATCAAGTATTTATCATAATGTGATGTTTAAGTAAATTCGTGTAGTTAAATTTATGGTTTTCTTACTCCAATAACACAATTCAACTGTATAGTTGGGTTAGTTAATTTTGAAATTTAATATCAGTGGGTCGATATTTTGTTTGGGGCACTATATGAAAGGAATGTATTTTCAAGTCTGTACTCTGTACCCAATTCCAACTGAAGTAACTCCTACACTCCCGTGATCCGTTTCTTCAAAATTACCAAACAAGTATTGACCAAGCCATAGTCTTGGAATGTGAGGCGTACTAAAATTACAATTCAAAGTTGATTTTTTAAAACTATATGAATGAGCCATGATACACAGTATGCCTTTTAGTGAATTTTCACCTCAGTTTTCTGATTTTTTTTATCTAATTTAAACGGGCATTTTACCATACTATTTGGTATCATAATTTTAGATTTATGCAATGCTTCATTAGTTTGTTCCAAATTATTTTTTCGTCCTTCAAACAAATTCAACGACTTTGAAACGTGACAAAGGTAAAAACAATTAAAAAATTCATAGTTATACGGTTATATGTTCATAGACAAAAAGTACAGATGTACTATCAACACTTAACAAGGAAGTGTATAGCGAACAAAACAATTACATATTACTGCATACCTAAGTCTCTATGAGTCACGTTTGTTCACTTTATTTACTTGTATATTGTCTGACCCGTAGTGTACTGATGGGAAGTTTGATAATTGTATAATAGCAGCGCATTAACAGCATTACAAATCTAGACTACACATTTTGTAGGTTCTCTTGAAACTTAATCGAAGATGACCTATGTTGTACCAGAGTATTTTGATTCAGAACATTGAACATGAATACCCACACTGAACTCCTTCTGCTCGTTTGCATGCATGCATATATTAAAATTAAAATTCAAATTAGGTATATTATATCTTATTTCGCTGGTCTAGCTAACTGACCGTCTGACTTAAGACTCAGCAGCATTTGTGATGTAAAGAAGTACAAGAAGTGTAGCATGCCGAAATTCTATTCAATTCACATGAAAACCTGAACATGTTCTCCAGAACTTTATTTGAGCAGTTATTTGTTTGCCTTGACTGCGAGAAGCTATACTTAACGACGGGACTTAAACCTCACATCACTTCCAGTAAACTACACTTCTGCCTCTTTGCTGGTTTTTTTTTGTATTTTTTCTCTATTTACTTAATACATGATGTACTTCTTCTCGGAAACCGTTTTCCTATAGTATTGTCTTGTGCATTTGTTGGCCTCGCCCTTCGGCTAGCGCACTATACACAACTATACACAACATATCTAGACAACACTATAGGAAACGGTTCCCCCGGAAGAAGTCTATTTTTAAATGGCATTATGAGCTTGGGGTGACATTGTAACTGTAGCCTCTATTTAGTTTGTTTTGGTTTGATCTACATATCTGTCCTCTTTTTTATAAACATGTCTCTTCTCATCTTCGCTAGCCAAGGGTTAGAGGGGACCGGATCGTAACCCTTGGCTAGCGAAGATGGTCTCTCCTGAGGCAGTCTAAATTTGATTTTTACGCATTAACTTTGTTTTCCTCAAATGATCTGCATACATTCGTTTAGGGCCTTCCTAAAATAATCTTTTTTCGACCTTTTTCTCTTCTGTAATAAATTGTTTCCTTTGAAAAAACATTAATATACATCAATGTTTTCTGGTGTAATGACCCGAATGTCAGAACTTGCTTTTTAAAAGTGACGGAAAGTATGTAATAAAGTCTGACAGGTGCTTTTCTGTAATATCATTATCTGACCTGAACAACTACTGATTTTGATGTTAAATAAAAAAAAACGTAAGAATTGGATAAAGGTCTTTTGTGCCTGTACATGCTTAACAAAGTTATATTCTGACAACTGTTTGATGTGATTAAGGGAGTACGAGTCTCAGAATTTTTGTAATTAGAATTAAAATTCTGACCTTTTGTTTTGAAGAGCACTACTAATGGAACAACTTGAGCAAAAAATTTTGAAAATCCATGTAGGAATTTTTGAGATATAAGACGCCAAAATTTTGGCGGCAAACAGATCTCTCTAGAGTTTTCCTTCAATTTGCATAAGATGTTTATAGGCCTTTAGATATATGAAATTATAATTGGAAGTTAATTAAATTTTATATACAGTCTATTTTATGTTTTTTAAAGTGACTTATGACCAAGAAGATGTGATCCATGTGCAAAAAATTTTAGCACTTTTTGAATGGATAAAACCCGAGGATATAGAATGCTTCTGAAATCTCAGGCTCGTACTCCCTTAAACTGTTTGGCATGTCAAAATTTATTTGTTGTGACAAACTGGGTAAGAAAAAACCCTTCCTACTTTGCCGATATACTTACATGATAATTAAGAAGTTTTCCTGTAAAAAATGACATTTGTTCTGTTGCAAAAAGAAGTGCTCAGATTTATTAACTTCGATGGCTTTAACTGCAATAATTAGAACACCATTGATAATTCGAATACTTTTTCCGGGCCCTTTGTTCAAAGTAAAACATAGTCCGATCTCTAGGTAAAAAACCCTCTAAATACGGGACTTTCGAGATAGGAACTCTCGTGTAATTGAAGGCGGAAACGATCTCCTCAAATACCAGTGAGAAGTATAATCGGAATCCAGTCCTATTGAATATAAATATATACCACCCAAAACAAACTATTTATTAAATTGAAGGGTACTATAATTTGTCCTGCATGACAATTATTTAACTAAATTTTAATTGACGAAAAACAATTAATCTGAAGCGCTACAAATCGATTAAATATAAATCACCCTTGGCTCAACAGTGTTCATTAATTAGTGATTCCATCCCAAGGTATTGATGTATTGATTTTTTTCGTATACTGCACAATAATGTTGTCGGAGTGAACACGACTCAAAATTACCGTATTGAAGTGTTATTATCGATGCCTTGGGCGTTAAACCATCGAAGTTCAACTGTATATATCTGTTCTGTTATGAAACCAGGTTATCAGCATCTCTTATCCCTTGTCAGATGTTTTGTATTCTGTCAAGAAAATAATTTGAAATATTTAAAAGTATAAGTCTCTCCTACAATTTACCTCTTTTTCATCTTCATTTTCAATTATGAATAAAAATCAAATTTGAATACGTTAGAGTAAAACATTAAACAAAGGTGCACATATACCTAACAAAACAAAACAAAAAAAACAACCTGAATTAAGCTTAAAATCCTTGAAATACAACCTTTTTGTGAAAATCAATTGAACCGTTAGATAGGTTAGCATTCAGGAACTGTATCGAATGGTAGCTTGATCATCCGGTAAACCGACTAATAGCTTGGATCATGGCTGACAAGAAGGGTATCTTACTTGGGGATGAAATTCCCAATTTCACAGCTAAAACGACTGCAGGAGAAATTCATTTCCACACATGGATTGGAAAGTAAGTACATGCTTTAAGGATATTGCTATGAATCGTGCACTAATTATACTTATCTGTCTTCAAGATTTGGAATTATGGTAATTTTGCCATTGTCCTCAAATGTACACAAAAAATCTATTTTGAAAACTTAGTGTACTCCCTAAAGAAGAAACAATCATTCTAATAATATGATTATCTTGGAAGAATGAATTTATACAATTAACTTTTTATCCGAGTGAAATATATTTCTGGTGGTAGTTCATTTGTAACGAACAAAATAGGTGTTTGTCTTTGAAGTTTAAATTCGTTACATCAATACTTGTCATTTCTTAGAGGCATCTGATGCAAGGAACACCTAAAGATTTTGCTTTTATTAGTATTTCACTGTACTGTTGTTAGTACTTAATAAAAAGCTGAATAGGAAAATTCGAAAAGGTAAAATTTAAACAATTTAGATGAACGCAAAAGGACTGAACGATATATAATGCTACCTGTATGGCACAAAAGCTAGCAGTGTGTCATCAGGTGCCTCGTCAGAGTGCGCATTCATGCGTGGAACCTGTCATTATTCCAAGGAAAATTCCGGTGATAGGCAAAATTCCATATCTATCAGTCAAGAAAAAAGCTCTCTTCTTAATTCTAAGATATAAAAATTGTTTTGATTCGTCAATTCAAAAAATGTAACTGTTTTAATATAACTCATAAGTTTTCGAAAATAGTAATTTCACACTGTTGACAAATCAACGGAACATGATCACGAAAATCAAAGTTCAAAGACATGACTAAAATCGGCAACAAAATCATTTAGTACATTGGCACTGATAGC
Organism: Modiolus philippinarum; assembly: GCA_002080025.1. Lineage (NCBI taxonomy): Eukaryota > Metazoa > Mollusca > Bivalvia > Mytilida > Modiolidae > Modiolus > Modiolus philippinarum. The sequence goes on along the minus strand of MJUU01067928.1, from coordinate 25,064 downwards.
GGGCACATCAATAGAAATGTATCGACGCCATATGCCCGAGATTTCATAATAGTAAATTTCATCACGCTTGTCGTTCATTTGGGTAAATAAGATGAAGTTATAGAGCCTTGAATTGATAAATGAAAGAAGTAGTGGATAGTTTTTAGGGAAGAAGACATGCCTATTCCAACATACCGTACAGCAATATGCTGAAAAGAACGTTATAGAAGCTGTAACTATGATTGGCACAAAATGCGAAATCACTCAAAAGGGTGGTTTTGTACCACAATGAAAAGGGGTTGCAAAATGCGAGTCGATAATTACCGGAATTTCTCGAGTTCAACTACGGTAAAAAGTTGAAATGGGGAGAGTATTACTAAATATGTTTATTCTCCGTGTCAACGTGGTTGGAGAATGGAACTGAAGAACAAACAAGAGACTCTCAAGACCCTGTATCGCCTACCTGGACCATGGCTGACATAGATAAAAGGCATTTCCAATAGGAAAAACAAAACATAAAATTTAGCAGAAAACTTTTTTTTCTAAAATTACAGTATTCTTATTTGGTTTCCATGGCAACTGAAAGATCCACCATCCATTACAACCCATAACAGAACACCATTCAAAAAAAATTTGGGCAGGCGTTCCCCTTATAATCAAAGTAATACATATTGCTGAAATTAAAACGTTCAGACCACATTTCCAATAAAAATTCAAAATTTGGTCAGAGGTTTCCCTTAAAATCAATAGGGCCAATGTAAAAACTATGTTCCAGATGGTGGCCATCTTGGATGAGTTACGGACCTACCAGATACATTTTTGGATGGGACCACCTAAGAACAATTGTGGCTTAGTTTGGTTATAATTGAACTAGTAGTTTCTGAGAAGAAGATCTTTGAATGTATTTTCCAAAGGGTCCAATTTTAAAACTATGTTTCCGCTGGCGGCCATCTTGGATATAGCACGAACCCAAAAAACTCTATTTTTGTAAGGGAGCACCCAAGGACTATTGTGACCAAGTTTGGCGCCAATTGGCTTAATAGTTTCAGAGAAGAAGGTCTTTGAATGTGTTTTCCCATAGGGTCCAATGTTAAAACTTTGTTTCCCGCTGGCGGCCATCTTGGATATCGCACAGACCTGAAAAACACTCAAAAACACCTTTTTTGTACGGGACCACCCAAGGACTATTGTGGCCAAGTTTGGTTCCAATTGGCCCAGTAGTTTCAGAGGAGATCTTTGATTGTGTTTTTCCATAGGGTCCAATGTTAAAACTATGTTTCCCACTGGCCGCCATCTTGGATATTGCACGGGCCTGAAAAACACATTTTTTGTAAAGGACCACCAAAGGACTGTTGTGACCAAGTTTGGTGCCAATTGGCTCAGCAGTTTCAGAGAAGAAGATCTTTGATTGTGTTTTCCCATAGGGTCCAATGTTAAAACTATGTTTCCCGCTGGCGGCCATCTTGGATATCGCACAGAC
>MJUU01067922.1:402743-416744 GCA_002080025.1 Modiolus philippinarum | reverse complement strand
ATTTACATAAATAAAGAGTTGTTTAAAATGGATTTTCAGTCAGAGGAAAATAAATAGCGTGACACAGACAGCTAACCGTAAAATGATTTACAGCAAGGTGCAATGTAACTGATGGAAACAAGATAATTACTTACAAAAATTTCTATTGGAAAATACTACTTCAATAGAGAAAAAAAAGGAAAATACTACTTCACTGGAGAAAAAAAGAATGTTTTTGAAAATTTGGTAGTACAAATATGAAAACTACTGACCTTACTGGTGTTACATACCTAAGAAATTTATTCTTTACACTTTATTCTTTAATATTTACCGTCTAATAAAGAGAAACCGATGATCGAAGAAGATACCTCACCCCCCTCTTCATACAAAAACTACTTAAGTTTGATACTATTTTGTAAGAGATGTCTGTGGTCGAATTAGTTCGAATCCAGTTCACCAACCTGCTAGATTTTCCGATGTCAATAGCTTAAAAAAGATTCATCCATTCGGAAATATACATTTTTATCTTGTCCGCTCACCTTACGATATATATTACAATTTATGCAGAAATTAAATAAACAGTAACTTCGGTATTTTGTTATTTACATATATACAAAGCTGCTTGCAACACTATATAGATTATCTCTCTCTTATATAATTACCGTTGCAACTATTCCTTCTTTGTACCAATTTTTACCCTACCTTGTCATGTTGAGTATCTTCGAGCATGGCCAAGTCGCAGATTACCTGCATCTTTTTTTAGAGGTGTTTTGGGTCATTTGGAGTTGTTGACGCCCTAGAGACTGCTAGGACGATGGTGCAATAGAGGTATTGCTTCGAATCCAGCTCAGCTCCTCCTGGAATTTCCCATGTCGATTGCTTAAAAAGATGTGTATTATCACTGTTGTCATTAATTCGGAACCTTCACCTCAAAACAGATAGAAGTTTTTATTATACTTTATGCAAATTTCTTTTATTATCCATTAATTTCATTGGACAAGCTGCCTTTGTTAATTTTGACTAATCCTTAGTTAGCCCCGCCCATCCATAGCAACGGGTGTTAATGTCTAAAATTAACACCCGCTCAGCCCGAAGTTTGCCGATCTTTAAAAATTAACACCCGCTCAGCCCGAAGTTTGCCGATCTTTAAAAATTAACACCCGCTCAGTCCGAAGTTTGCCGATCTTGAAAATTAACACCCGCTCCGACCGAAGTTTACCGATTATTATTCCCACTTGAGAAAGAGTATAAAAACAAACCATGTGACATGTAATGTTATTTCTTTTCAATGTTCTTGTTCTAGTTATTGTTTTTAACGCTTTTTCAACTCGGCATTCAGTATAATAAAAATTATATTGCCCTTGGATGAAGATGTTAGGGCGATTAACACACTCGGTGAAAAAATTATCACCCTCCACTTCGTGTCGGGTGATAATTTTTTTACCTTGTGTGTTAATCTTCCCTAACATCTTCATCCAAGGGCAATATGTTTATAATAACACGTTGTAAAAAAATGTGAACTTTTAGAAACTAAGTTTGATGAAGCCTTCTTTGTTTTCTTTTCTTTTTAGGAAAAATAAATCAACTTCTTTCTATTTTTAAATAATAAAACATTCTTTTTAGAATTTAGGGCCATTTAGGGCTTGCTATATGGTTTGAAGTTCCTCATTGTGTTAAAGACCGTAGGGTGACCCCTAGATGTTTTGGTTTGGTTCATATACCCAATTCCCTTTTTTTCATATTTACCGTATCAACAAATCTGAATTCTGAGTCACTGTCGACCTATTTTTGTTCACTTAACTTGTATGCATATCCCAAACACATATAACATTGTTGTTTGATATCAATAAAATATTTTTTTATTGTGCATTTCATTATCTCTAAATTTCATGCTAAAAGATTTCCCACTCACACAAGCAATCAAATCTTTACCAACACCTTCGTTTATTATCTAAAGACAAGTGTATGGGAAAACAGGAAGTAATGCATCTTGCTACATAATACTGGATTTGGCCCCCTTTTGGTATCTTTGGTAATGAGTACTTCTTTTCTAATTATATTTTGGATTATGGCTTTCCGTATTATTTGATTTTATTGCTGCTGATGAGAGGTTACTCCTTAAAACACGTGTACAGTATTATAAAATTGACTGTTCATTACGCTACTTTGGTATTTTTGTATTTATAAAAAAAGGGTGGCAGCCGAGTAAATCTGAGAAAAGCTTATAAAACTGGTTAAACAGACTATTTGGCATTGCACAATATCATGTTCTTCTTTCATAATTGATGGTGTTGTTATACCAAATCTATTTAGAAGTATTTCAATTGAAATTTCATATGTAAGAAGGCTTGATATCATAGTCAACGGAAATTATGTCCTTAGCTAGCCGTCAGTAACTGCGAGCATTTGTCCGGACAGTACCTGTGTGTATTGTCTTCATGTTTTGTGTACTTCATTGTAAGGGTACTCGTCTTGATAAGTTGGACTTTTTCTAGTTTGATTTTTACTGTGAGTCTTTTTGTGTATTTATTTTTAGCCATTCACCACACATAGGGGGAGGGTTTGGATCCAAGAAAACGAGTTTAACCCCGACGCAATTTTTGCGCCTGTCCCAAGTCAGGAATATGTTGGTCATTGGCTTGTCCTTGTCTTCTTATAAAATTTTAGTTTCTTGATATTTGGGTTATTGGATGTGGTTTGTTTCCATTGATTTATTCTATTTTTTACCTTTTCGGGGCCATTTAGGGCTTACTATATGGTGTGAGGTTCCTCACTGTGTTGAAGACCATATGGTGACCCCTAGGTGTTTTGTTTTTGATCGTTTTAACCTGGATATGGGATGTTGTCTCCTTGACATTTACTCCATTTCCTTTCTTTTTCATATTTCTTTTTAAATGCCTGTACTAAATTGGGACTTATTTTATCTATACTGGTAAATTCTGTTAATATTACAATGTAACAGCAAAAATTGAGTAAAATAAAGATTACAGCACTACCGCAATGGAAGGGGAAGTTTGGCTCGCCATAATACTACCAGTGGAGTTTTTCGATTTTCCGGTGTTTTTTTCCAACGAAATTTGTCTTTTCGATTTCAACCCTTGACAATTCCGGATTTTGTCATTACCCCCATGCATACATATACTACTCAACAAAAGAAACGTCCACTCATCTTTTTTTGTGGAATATAATTTGAAATAAAAGCATTATATTTGTTCTCTTTAATTTATCATTATCAATAAGCAATACTTGATTCTAAGTTAATCTTGAAAAGAACACTTCCGTTCGAAATCAAGAGAACTTCCGGTTGATAGAATCGAGACATAAATGAGCATGTGCAGATAGTGAAAAGGATATTTTAGTCAAACAAGAACAACATTGACATTAAATGATTGCAAACAATGTGCCATTTTGAAGTAATTGGTACTTCAACGAATTTTCGAAAACGAGGCTCTCACTTATTGAATAAGATCTGGAAATTTTTACCAATTAGAGTATTTGTTGCAGTGTGACCTTAGATAAAGTGAAAAGAGAGAAATCATCATTGAATTATCCGAAATGCATCGAATACAAAAAAATCAGAATACGGATGAAGTCATGACGTCAAACCGAAAAACGTCAAAACTCCAGAAATCGATCTTGACCTTATTTTTTATGGAGATTTTGTTGTTTTTTGGATAGGTTACCTATAATTTATTGAATTTGTCAACAAATGATGAAAATTCAATTCCGATCGCCATTGACCTTATGTGTAACTGCGCAAAAATTGTTTGACCACTGTTTCGAAAAATGTCTCTCATTAGCACCAACATAACAAATATGCAAGGAATGAATAGAAATCGGTTTACTGTAAAGAATACAAAAACCATTTTAGTTCTATCACACCGATAAGAAAATATATCGAGGGACATAATAGGTGGACGTTTCTTATGTTGATTAGTATAGTATAAGTTATTCCTTTAGAAACAATAAGGAAATGTTGTGACTATACGTAAAAATCTCGCAAATTAGAGTTGTAAATTTTTATCTGTATTTGATAGACATTAGTTATAGTAAGTTTTATTGAATTGCTTAATTATTTTTATACCTGGTAACAGAAATCACATATTAATCAAAAATTTCGGAGGAAGGGTAAAAAAGTCATACGACTTAAGTGTTGACCTATTGTTTAAGTGTTAACATACTATGTAAATACTGTTTAGTGCTTTGTTTTCGCGGTACAAAAATTTGCGGTTTTCAGTCTTGTATTCATTCGCGTGGTTATATATTCGCGGATTTATAGTTAACGGCATAATTTTCACTTATATTCAGGTGAATAATAAAATATTGGCGGGTATTAATTTTCGCGGTTGTCGTGTGAAACGCGAATAGCGCGAAAATTGATTGATTGATTGATTAGTTAGAGTTTAACGTCCAATGGGCAATATTTCAGCTATATCAGGACGAGAGCAAGTTAATCAATTCAAAACAAATTGTAAGTAAAAGAAGAAAGAAATAAAGGTGGAAGGGACAACCGGGGCAACGACTTTTGATTGCCACTGGAAAAGGGGAGAAATGGGTAGGGGCAGGAAATTTAGCCTTCTATACGACACCCAGTGCGTCTGCTCTCTTTAGAGAAATATAGAAGGGGTCTTTATACTGCATGGAGCGTGGCGTTTCTCCACAGAGTTTGGCTACAATGGTTCGCGGTCAGGCTTTCCGTATTATGACCTGACTACCCCGCAAAGACAGAGCATTCCCCTATCCACCACCTGGGGACGCGAAAATTAATACCTCGCGAAATATAACAACCGTAAAGTATAATGCACAGTTTATTGCCCCGGAACAGTAGCTCAGAAAATTAAGATAACATTACTTTCAACTTGATATTGGCGGGTATTAATTTTCGCGGTTGTCGTGTAAAACGCGTACTTAGTCATTGATCAAACGCCCTTTTACTTTTAGGAAAAAGGAAAAGAGACAATTATCATAAAAAAATCATTATAATATTAAATATCTGTCATTTTTTGCATTTTGTTTAAATTCCTTAACCATTGTCTCTGCTTACAGTTACTGGAAAGTAATTATGTGTATAACCAACACATTCATGTAATTTTATTGAATTGCTTAATTATTTTTATACCTGGTAACAGAAATCACATATTAAGCGAACATTTCGGAGGAAGGGTAAAAAAGTCATGCGACTTAAGTGTTGACCTATTGTTTAAGTATTGACATACTATGTAAAAACTGTTAAGTGCTTTGTTTTCGCGGTACAAAATTTTGCGGTTTTCAGTTTTGTATTCATTCGCGGGGTTATACATTCTCGGATTTATAGTTAACGGCATAATTTTCACTTATATTTAGGTGAACAATAAAATATTGGCGGGTATTAATTTTCGCGGTTGTCGTGTAAAACGCGAATAGCGCGAAAATTAATACCTTGCGAAATATAACAACCGTAAGTATAATGCAAGGTTTATTGCTCCGGAACAGTAGCTGAGAAAATTAAGATAACATTACTTTCAACTTGATATTGGCGGGTATTAATTTTCGCGGTTGTCGTGTAAAACGCGAATAGCGCGAAAATTAATACCTTGCGAAATATAACAACCGTAAGTATAATGCACAGTTTATTGCTCCGGAACAGTAGCTCAGAAAATTAAGATAAAATTACTTTCAACTTAAGATGGTGGTTGAGTAAAAGTTATTCAGGATAATGCCAAACGATTGGAACACTGAATGTGGAGTCAATTTGACAACCCTTTTTGGTATTTTGTTTGATGTTAAACAATTTTCAAAATGAAATAATCAAAATTAGCTTTTTTACAAAATTATCGAAAAACGTATACATGTACTTGTCATAAACTGCATGTTATATATACAAAGGGTACCCACGCATCACCATTGGGGTTGTTAAGTTGGTTACGTAGGAGGTACAGAAATTTTTATCTAAGCTATTACTTTAATAGCTGTTTTTCTTTGTAAAAAATAATTTTTACTTTATAACATTAGCTATTTGTCTCTTATTAATTTGATCCGATTGGGTATATTATTACATTCAATTTGATCTTGAATACTGTGAAGCTAATAATTTTCCTACAGATTTTATGGCGTAAATCTCAAGATATGTATTAAATAAACAAACATCTATTACATTACAGATGTCAAGGTTGGATAAATGGACTTTAAAAATCTAAAAACAAAATGTTCCATTTATAAAGTATAAACAGTAAAAAGAAATTAATGAATTTAAAAAGAGGTAGGGCGCTTATAGCCTGGATTCTGTTCACTACTTGGGTCATTTTCTAAGGTTGTCATAAAATTATGAAAGACTATATATTCATAGAAACAAAATACTGCTGTTTTGAAGAGATGTTAAAATAATAAGGTACGATGCTGAGAAAATATTTTTTAAGTGTTTGAAAAAGGTGGAAAATGCATTTTTGCATTTGATGCAATAGGTGATATCCAGGTTCATGGTAGGATCTGGTTTGCACTCCCTAATTTATCACTTTGTAAGAGTTATCTTTCTTGCATGTGGACAACCACAAATATTCAGGACTTCAAAGTAGGTGTTTTACTCAAACAGATCTAGTTGAATTAATCTTAAGTGATTTTGTACTGATTAATGAATCTTAATAATCGTCTGATATGAAAATATTTTTCTTTTATACTATCATTTATTTTACTTAAGAATCATGAAATCAGTTGCCTGTCACTGACAGAAATATTTCATTTCCTTTGACCATATTTCTAACGAAATGTTCCAAAATGTTTAACACCTGTTGCTACTTAAGTTGGCAACTGTGATTTTCTCAAAAATAATTCCGTTTTTTGAAAAAATCACGTTAGAAAATTTCTATTTTCCTTAGCGCTCATTACAACAAGGAATCGGGAACCAGTTTTTGTCCACACCGGGATCAGTCTAAAAGTATAAATTAGGGAGTGCAGACCGTGAACTTGGATATGGTCTATTGTCTTTGAAAGGGGATTTCCCAAAAAGGACCTACAGAATCAATTAAACCCAAAGGTTTTTATGCAGGTCTTTAACACCTGATATCACACTGTTAGTGCTTTAGTCTTAAGAGTCGTTGTTGTAGTATTGGTGTTATGTGGGCGTGTAGAGTCTTTAGTCTTAAGTCTTCTGGCGTTCTTTCTTTTGCCTTGTCTCTGGATTTTTACCTTTGTCAACTTGTGCTTTGTTCCATCGGTATTCTGCTGCCGTTGATTTAAAATAATTTTGAATGGAATATATTTGTTTGTTTACATGAATTGTAATACATTCACATTGGCGTACAATTGAACAGCAATACTTCATTTACAACATACACAAAAAACGTGACAATTCTGTGTCGCTTAGGGTCGTTTATTGTATCATTCATTTATGTTCTATTTCTATTTCATGTCTAAGTATATTGTCTCTCTAACCCTAACCCTAACCCCTTCCCTTTAAGTCATCTGATGTCATTTATAGCTTGAACATTAACATAGCTAGTTACGGTTTCTTGTTTGTCAAACATATCTTCTGGCATTGCTAATATACTTTAGTTGATAGGTCAATGGCTGATGAAAATATTGTTCGGTACGTTGACAGTTGGGTCGCCTTATGGACGTCCGTAGCAACAATAAACGTAATATAAAATGATTTTTAATCCTACATAGAATTTCAATGCGCAGTTTCATTATTTAAGGGTGAAATATGAGAAATTATTTTAGATATGTTTACAAAGCCAACACATACGCTGAAAACGTGATTTTGAAGTTTAAACAATAAAACAAAAATGTCAAAGATCAAAAGGACAATATAAATTTTCATACAAGACAGAAATTTCTAAATTGAAATTGAGTTATAGTGAAAGGTAATTTAATCAGCGCCCCTATCGGTGAACGTTGTAAATTTCCTTTAGATTGAAAGAAAAGTAGTTTATTTTAATGCAGCGTTCTTTCAAACTATATACTGTAATATGCTCGTAAAACTAATATTGTGCAGCGGAAGAAATGTAAGCTTGACGAGCAATTAAGCCGGCTCAACCAAGGATGTTGGTTGACCATTTACCGGTAGTTTTACAACTGCTTAGTCTTTTTCCCCCTTGATTATAGGCTCTTGACAATTTTGTTCAATAATTTGACTATTAAAACCCATGTTGTGGGCACCAGTTATATAGGTATGAAGCTGAAGTAGGTGTATCAGTTGTTTCAAGTGAATGTCTCATAGAAAGAATTACACCCTTTTCCGTATATCTGTGGACCTGCCAAAACGTCCATTTTACAAAACGAATACAGGTGCAGAACAGAAAATTTAGTGTTTACTATGATTTGTGGGCAGTATCAAAAGTAAGCGCTGGGGAATAATGCCACCAACTGGATAATCGTCATGCGTAATACATTCGCTTTGTCCGTAATGATAGGGATTGTCAAGTCGGCAAACATTTCATACCGTCCAACTGGTGCCCACAACATGGGTGGGTTGGGGGAGTGATAACCACATTATTGAACAAAATTGTCAAGAGCCTATACTCAAGAGGAAAAAGACTAAGCAGGTGTAAAACTACGGGAAAATGGTCAACCAACATCCTTGGTTGAGCCGGAATAATTACTACTTTTCTTTCAATCTAAATGAAATTTATGACGTTCACCGATAGGGGGCGTTGATTTACTTACCTTTCACTATAACTCAATTTCAATTTTGAAATTTCTATCTTGTATGAAAATTTATAGATTGTCCTTTTGATCTTTGACATTTTTGTTTATTGTTTTAACTTCAATGTATCTGTTGGCTTTGTAAGCGTATCTATAATAATTTCTCATATTTCACGCTGAAATAATGAAACTGTGCATTGAAATTCTATGTGGGATTAAAAATCATTTTATATTACGTTTATTGTTGCTACGGACGTCCATAAGGCGACCAAACTGTCAAAGTACCGACAAATAATTTCATCAGCCATTGACCTATCAACTAAAGTATATTAGCAATGCCAGGAGATATGTATGACAAAAAGAAACTGTAACTAGCTATGTCTATGTTCAAGCTATAAATGACATCAGATGACTCAAAGGGAAGAAAGAGACAATATACTTAGACATGAAATAGAAATAGAACATAATGAATGATGCAATAAACGACCCTAAACAACACAGAATTGTCACGATTTTTGTGTATGTTATAAATGAAGTATCACTGTACAATTGTCCGACAATGTGTTTGTATAACAATTCATTTTTTTAATATGAATTTCCTTTGTTTTGGTTCTAATGCTGCTGATGAGGACTTAATTTCCGAAATGGCCATACAGCCCATTAATATTATTGCAGTTGTAGTTAACATGTGTGTAATGGTCTCATGTTCATTTACTCCATATCCTTCCATTTAATATAAAACAAATATATTCCATTTAAAACATTTCAAAACAACGGCAGCAGAATACCGATGGACAGAGCACAAGTTGACAAAAGTAAAAATCCAGAGACAAGGCAATAGCTACAACGCAAGAAGAATTAAAACTAAAGACTCTACACGCCCACATAACACCAACACTACAAAACGACACTTAAAATTAAAGCACTAACAGTGTGAACTCTAAAAAACAGAGTGACATCAGGTGCTTTGAAAGAGTTAGCATGTCCTACTCTGTATACAGCACCCGTCACACTGTCAGTGGGTCAATCCAGGGTAATTCATAATCCTTTATAGCAAATCCGGGAGGACGTGAATATAGCTGAAAATTTTCGGTTTTATTGGTGACACTAACATTTTATATCTATCTAGGATATCGTGGTGACGGCCATAAATTTCTGAAGTGACGGAAGTTACAACGACTGAATATATCCCTGACTAAGCCGTTTTTGTGACAGTGTTTTTGCTCTTTCCATAAAGTCAATGTATGAACTGTAAGCTCTACTGTTACGAATTCAGTGTGAAATATACACTCCATATGCTGGGGAGGTAATTTTATTTCTGCTCAGAAAAAGAACATTCACCATGGGGACGTCAAATCAACACATTTGTCACACTACTAATATTTAAGACGTTCATGTTCGTTAATGCAAAAAAGGTCAAGGTATACAGCAGAACTGGGTGTATATGTTGTTTTTTAAATGTCGAGTTCACTGTTCAACAGACTATCGGAATTCCTATGGACACAAACTGTGCGCCTCTCCTAGCCGACCTGTTTCTTCACTCTTATGAAGCTGAATTCATCGAAGGGCTTCTTAAAAAAAGATAAAAAACAGGCCCAATCCTTCAATTTTAGCTTCCGTTATATAGATGATATTTTTTTCACTAAACAACCCTCGCTTTGTGATTTTTTTCATTTGATCTATCCAAAAGAGCTCGAAATTAAGGATACCACAGACACTTCTACACCAGCCTCGTTCCTTGACCTTCACCTTGAAATTGACAACAGAGGTAGACATCAAACTAAGCTGTACGACAAATGCGATGACTTCACTTTTCCAATAGTAAACTTCCCTTTCCCTTGTAGCAACATTCCAACAGCACCGGCATATGGAGTTTACATCTCCCAGTTCATTCGCTATTCAAGAGCCTGTGTTCGATACAGTGACTTCCTTAATAGAGCCCTGTTGCTCACAAATAGGCTACTTTAACAAGGGTATGTTACCATAAACTTGAAGTCATCCTATGTTCTTCATCTTTGTGTGTGTGCGTCTTCATTTTTCTTTTCTGTGTCGTACCCATGTTGTGTCTCGGTTTTTTTATTTTCCTTTATTGTATCTGATGTTGCCATTGTCCTTGGATTGTTCGTTTTCGTTACTTTATTATTAAGTGAAGAGTTACGTTTACAAATATTATATAAATGTGCGTGTACAATGCTGGATCCGGAAAAGAGCACAGCTTATGAAAACTCTGTCCCCATATTAATATAACAATTATAATATATAGATAAATAATTTGATGCTCTATGAACATATATCCATTAACCAGTTTATGGGTACCCAAACATCCCCTTTATTTATCCCGTTTCTTTTCGGTGATTGCAAAGAAGTATATTCTTTTTTAAATGCAGTATTCTATGTAAAGCATTGTATGTACGTGCATATAATCGGTTCTTGTCCTCGATTGTTTTTAATCTATGAAATGGGATAGAATGTCAAAGTGAACTGTAAATTTTAAATTAGGTAAGTCAAGAAACATGTTGTTGCTTTAACTATAAACTATGAAATATTTCAGATCATTTGACCTTTGAAATAATCATCGAGTAACATTTCTTGTAACAACTTCATAGAAATTACGAAATACCGAAGTTACTGTTTTGAAGTTAGAAAATATTGGAATTGTTTCATAAACACAGTGGTATGACTGGTAAAGTTAATAAACAATAAATCCATTATGCCACTATTTAGATTTCCTCAGCGAAACCTTGTAGGGGCTGTAGCACTACAAAAAGTCAATGCCGAATGTTTCGGGGTTTGGAAAATCGTTATTTTTTGAGAATAATGAGATAAATAGTAATTCGTGTACATGTAATCCGTAAAAATGTGAAATTTATTTGTCTTATTTTTAATACCCTAAATCTAAAATTGTAATACCACATCTTCTGACACAGATTCTTTAAGTCATCAAAATAATCATTAACGATATTGGTCGCGACAGTATTATTTTGCTTCATTTAATGTTACAATTTGGTCAACGATAATAGATAGAAATGCAATTAGTTTAGATTGTATCACATTGGCGAGAAACGCCAACTAGGGTTCTTTAAGACCTACTTCAATCCTGTTAGAAGAAAAACTAATTTGTTAGAAAATGTATGGGTATGAAGACATTGACTTGTTAGATCCGCTGTGAAATAACCGGCCAATGCTTTATTTTCCTTAAAAATATGATGCTGTTATACGAAACACAAATTTAGTCCGTACAAGTTAACCCAAAGATATTTTTGTGCTTTGTAGCTATATAACGAAAACATAGATTATAATTAAACTCCATTCATGCCGAATTTGTATCTAAACATGGATTTATCTTGCAAATTCAGGAGGGATGACTATATTTTCCCTAGACCCTTTTACTGGTAAAGAGTATAATAATTTATTCACTTAGTAATTTATAATTATACTATAACTAATCCGAGATTCTGATTATCGCAAGATATTCAACGAATGATCGAACAACGCAGTAATTCACGAATGCGCGTAGCGCATGAGTGAATTACAATGTTTTTCGATCATGAGTTTAATATTTTCGATAATCAGAATCTAGGATTAGTTATTGTTTTTATTATATAGTTCAGTTCTCTTATAATTAATGGTTTAATTCAAGATTCTTTTCATGAACTACGTTTTCCATGTTAATCCGCCGAGATGTTTACTTAACAACAACGTTGACGACGTCTATTGTGACTTCACTTCCTACAGTGAAATTATGGAAAATAATTTCACAGTTAATTATCACTTTTATTTCACTGAGAAATTTCAATATATCACCGTCCTCTTTATAATAATTTATAATAATTTTACTTTTATTTATTGATTATTGTAATTGCACCTACTGATGATATACTCCAAGATTCTCATTATATATACACTTTGAGAGTTGCCCTTTCTTACTTTGATATTTGTTTGCAGATGTGTTCTGGTTAAAATACATTTTGATAGTTAATTTGACCTTGTGCACGATATTTTCAGTTTTCAGAAAACATCTTCACCCGAAGTAATGAAAACGACACGTATATAGATATGTTACAACAACCAAATATTTTGAAACTATTGATAGACGTTTCATAAAACTAGTAAAATGTTTCATTTCTTGTCCTAAATAAGCATTTTTACATTAGTAACAATATTTAATAGACCCCAGCGAGATACAATCACCTGCTTACTATACAGTCATTTTATATACAACAACGGCAGTAGAATACCGAAGGAACACAGCACAAGATTACACAAATCGAAGTCCAGAGACAAGGCAAAGGCAAGAACACCAGAAGACGGAAGACCAAAGACACCACATGCCCACAAAACACATGAACATTACATATACAACACAAAAAACTAAAGCACTAACAGTGCGAACTCTCAATTAACAAGAGTGACATTAGGTGCTCCGGAAGGGTAAGCATGTCCTGCTCTGTATACAGCACCCGTCACACTGTCAGTGGGTCAATCCAGGGTAAAGTCAAAGCCGGTAATGTCAAATTCGGGTAGACGTGAATCTAGCTGAAAACATCAGTTTTTTTTTGTGTCACTGACATTTCATATCTATCTATGATGTCGTGGTGACGGCCATATAATTTCTGAAGGGACGAAAGTAACAACGGCTGAACATATCCCTGATTCAGCAGTTTTTGTGACAGTTCTTTTGCTCTTTCCACAAAGTCACTGTATGTACTGCACGCTCTACAGTAACGAATTAATTGTTAAATATATACTCCATATGCTGGGGATGCAGGTATATTGCTGCAGAGAAAGGGAAAGTTCACAATTGGAAAGTCAAAATCATCACGTTTGTCATATAATCTAGATTTCAGACGTCCATGTTCGTCAATGTATAACAAAAGGTTATGGTATGAAGCAGAATCGAGTGTATCGGTTGTCTCTTTAATTTCAAGTTCACTGGGGTAGATGCGATGTAAATATTCTTTACATCTTGGGTTATTAAGAGAAAGTACATCGTCTATATATCTGAAGCTGAAATTAAAAGTCTGGGCCAGTTTTTTTTTTTTTGTTTGTTTCTGTTTTATCAGCCCTTGTAAAAACTTTGCTTCATACGAAAAAAGGAAAAGATCAGCTAAAAGTGGCGCACAATTTGTTCCCATAGGAATCCCTATTTTCTGTTGAAAAACACGGCCTCCACATTCAACAAAAATGATATATGTAATATATGTACAAAAGAATTGAGAAACCATCTGGACACACTCACATTGACTGATAGTTGCTTATCCAGTGTTAATCAATGTAAAAAATGGATAACAGGAAAAACTTACAATGGCTGAAAATTATAATTACATGCCACAATCTGCAATGGAATTACACATGAAGAACACGAATAAGACAAAAGACAAACGTAGACAACGATAGGAACTC